>JAQFZW010000155.1:0-99958 GCA_034687055.1 Heteromurus nitidus | reverse complement strand
AGACTAAGATTTACCGCTAGGAAGCGGTCATAGGTTCACGCGAAATCTTGAGCCCAGCTCACCTCAAGTTCAGCACAATATCCTGTATGCTTCATATGATTCATGCACAGATCTTGATTGTTTGTAAAAGGAAATCTCGTTTCCTCCTTGCTTGTCAACATCTCCCTCTAGTGTGCCAGAATTTCCTGTGTCTCACCTTAGGTTCCTTCTTCATTATCGCCGACTGACCTAGCATCATATTTATTTTGCAACTCTTTTTTTGACTAGTTGCAGTCAAGCTAGGGGAAAAAAAGTTGGTGATGTTTGGTGTTATGCGAGGAGTCCAGCTGTAAAATGCAAGTTTTTTGGAAATGAAGGCCAGCCCAAAGAAGAAGAGAAGCACATTTTTTCACCCAGAGCATCGAGCAGTTCCCTCTGCTCTTGGACTACATATTTTATGATTGTGTGTGTGTAGCTGAGAAGTGAGAAGAAAGCCGCTGCTACCGCTACTGCTGGTCCGACACCCAAGACTCAGTTCTTAAGCAAAAAAGTTTTTTACAAGAAAAAAAATCAAACAGGACACATTCATGCACATAAGCGGAAAAGTTGTGTGGAGGAAGTGGAAAGTCCATAGAGAAGAGAGAGAGAGATGTGGTTATGCATGTGTTATCGAGTGCTCGAGTATGTATCGCTGTTTTTTATCGTCATTGCAAACCACCGCCACCACCACACCAAAAGCCGATATGCCATGCCACTCTTATTATTCCTCAAGAAAATGGCGATGCAGAACCACAGGGCCAATTAAAATTCAAGGATATGCGTGCATGCACACTGTTATTATTGTCAGCCAAAAAGTGAGTGGAGAAAATTGTCATATGGCATAGTGCAGCAAGCATAAGCTATCGCTCTTTTTCATACACTTTTCTTACTCATAATGCACAAAGCACCCACAGGGTTAAACATTTTTTTGGAGAAAAAAATATATAATTTTTTCGAGGTTGCAAACTCTACAGTCAAAGATGAAGGTGAACTGTACAATAAAACCCGGTGGAATTAGGAGCCCACAGTTGTACCCCTCCGGGTTGACTTTTCTCTCCAGAAATATGGCTATAATTTTTTTTTCGTCTGCATCAATTTCATATATCTTAGACCATATATGCAAGCAACAGTAGCTGGAAAATCCGATGTAAAATGCCATATAGTAGCTCGTATGCAAAAAACATGGTGTAAATGATGTTCAACGCATTCTTGTCTTCTGCAGAAGAGTACGATTTTGGTAACAGAGAGAGGAGCAAATAAGGAATGAAGACATTAAGAGAAAGAAAAGAGTCTGTCTTAGTCTTCGTACAGCTTGTCCAGCGAGCGTATCAGCAGTATCATCATCGTCATCATCAATAACGTCAAGAAGACTTTCCAGACTGAACTCAAACACAGACAAAAAAACTCCAAAAGTTTTCGGAGTACGAGCTCCCCTCTCCACATTTCAGAAGGTGATGCCACCCCCAGGGAACCTTGAGTACCATCTGGAATCTGGAACTGAGCCGAAGTTCATTCCGAGCATATTTATATATGTGGGAGAAGGATATGCATAGGCATACCTTTTCCAGCATCAATGCAGCACTTTTTGATCCAAGCTGGAGAAAGGTATTGGAGAGAGAAAGCGATCGATAGTTTGTCTCGCTCGTTCTCGCTCGTGATTCTGGAGAGGAACACCCACCCGCCCCATTGCATGGCGCAGTTGTTTGGACTCGGAGTCGAGGAAGCCTCCCACCGACGGAACTTGCCTAGTCCACAGTCAGTCGTATCTAACATTATGATATCTCTTCTCTCTACACTATCCATCCCACATCTCCTCTCCCCGAAACCTTTGTCCCCTTTCTCACACACTGTCCCTATATGTGTTCGCTGGGAATTATACACAGCGTGATACACGCAGTGCTACAAGGGATAGACGGAGGAAGAGGAGAATAAATATTCCCGAAACACGATTATTCTTTTTCCAGTTTAGTTTCGAAAAAATCAACACTTTTTCCAATGGCCACTGTGAAAAGAAAGGAATTTGTGATCAGAGGGCATTCCAAGTGTCCCCTTAGAATTATTAAGTGCTGCTCAAAATAGTGCCGTGAGAAGAAGAATTTATAAAAATCCGTTTTCCCCCAAGAGAAAGGTGTCGTTCTTGTGAATAGAGATATACAAGTACACAGTACACATCCCTACATAAAAGCATCACACATACATACATAGCCCGTATACACCTTAATTGTTTTCAACGTATGATCCCACTTTTTCTTTCCTTTCAAACAAAAAGTCACACATTTCCTCCTCGAAAAATTCGAAATCTGGTGAAAACCGAGGAGAAAGCTGTAGCTTTCTCTCCTGCGTCCCTCCAGTGATCTCATTTATTTTTTTCCAGGGAGTGTTGTGTTCTACAACTTCCGACCATTTCCCCCACCACGATGCAAGTTCTACCGTTTTGGGTTTCATACTTTTTCTGATGTTGCTCTCCATTTAGTAGGGAAAGCGGAGGTGAGACGACAATCACCACCAACATAATTGACCCGTTATCATTTCCTCTCTCGGTGGAGCTCTCCAATTGTGCCGTGCACGTTGGAGAAGGTCGAGCGCAGAGTAAGTTTTTTCAAACCTTATTTCATCTCAATAATCTAAACAGTAATTTCAAAAGTTTATCCATGTCATTACAATTCCAGCTCTTTTTGTCTCCAGTGCCTCTTTTTTTGAGTGTAAATGAATTGTTATTTAAGTGTGTAAAAAATTCATCATTCATTGCCATCATCGTCATGCTCATAGGTAAACCCCATTTTTTGTATAGAGGTTCTTATGATGTATGTATTTCTGGATAAGTGTGTGTATGTCAAGTTCTCGAAAGATTGTGAGAGATGGAAGCATCGTCGTCGTCATCATCAGCAAGATCGGCTCGTCGCTCAGGTGGTGGTAGTGGTGTAGTAGCTTTCCCAGACAGAATGAACGAACAGCCTTCCTCCAGCACTGGAGGGAGACTGTATATTTTCATGTGTGAGACTTTCTCTGAGGCGGTTTCTGTGTCGCTTGTGAGTGACGTTCGTTTCATGGTGTACTTGACCGACTGTGTGTAACACAGCGGGGTCAGAGGAACCGGATGGACTGGGAGAGACCAGCTTTCTCACAATGGAATGTGGACTCGAGCAAGACTCGGCTCTTATGATTCCTTCAATGGATTTCCGTGTGCAAAAATAGTTGTATGAGGACACTACAGTGACGAAGTGGCTAAGCCCACTATCGATCGCCCTGGAAGGAAGAGAGAGAGAAATATCATAATGCGCTCGTTCTCCATCCAACTCTGCAGAACTCTCTCATCAACTCGGAACAGCTTTCTGCTGTTGCGTGGTCGCCCTCGTTTCCCCTGTTCTGGAAAAAGAGCGAAGCTTTTGTCCCTTCCGCAAAGGAGAATGGATATATATGGTGTCCAGACTGCAAGCTGGAAATTGCGTATATAGAGCAAAAGGGAAGCCATTACTGTGCTTTTCTCACTCACGGGATCTTGAGAGTTATATACAAGGCCCAGCCCTACTGTAGCCTTGCAAAAAAACTACTCCACAACGTTTTGCACAATTTGGAACATTCTCCAAAAAATAATATTCATCATCGTCTTATCCAGTGAAATAAACCATCTTGTGGATATTAGTCGCTGATAGCACCTTACAAGTTAGAACACAATCTTGTAAAAACCTCAAATATGGAGCGATTTAAATATTTAAAAAACAAGAAAAGTAGCAGAAATCTTCCTCAGAGTGGAAGGTCGTTTCTTTAAATGACTGCGAAAAAGGGAATAGCGCATCAAAGAATTATTATCCCTGCAATCTTTTGGAAGGAATTGCTGAGCTAAAGCTGAGCTGAAAGGTTCGAGATGAATACTCCGTTCGAGAAGCGCGTCTGCCTCACAATCTGCATTTGCCAGTTGACGGCAGTGCTGAGTTGTGTGAGCATGGTGTATCTCACGGTGGCGGTGTACATGCCATCCTACCGCACACTCAACTCCGGCTTCTCCGAGTCGACAGTGATGTGTACAACAGTGTCGAACAGTACTTTACAAAATTGTGAGGAGGAGGGTGTGGAGGGCCCTTCCTGGAGTTCGTGTGGTGAGTGGTGTCTCTCAAAATCCTCAGGAACCTGTACTCAGATCCGTGTCGATGTGAGGAGAAACGGGAGCAACGTTAGACTGGAGAAGTGTAACCCGAAAGCATTCGATACCAAATACTGCCACGGGATTGATCCCAAGATGAAAGTTTATGAGTAAGTTTTTATAAGATTGTGAAACGCTTTCAGGCTATCTGTCTAAGATTAGGAATGTACGCAATATTTTTTTTGTTTTTTTTTGTAAATTTCAGATGCATAAACGGCGAATGCTCCGCTCTCCACGGGATATTCAACTGTACCAAAGGGCCCGGGTCACCAACAGGAGAAACACAGGGTGCCGTCTGCAAGAATCTCACTTCCGTGTTGTCCTGCAATCTCACGACGACAGAGTCTCCGATCACGTGCAACACTCGGAAGGCATGCCTCACACTGGACGGCTTGTACGAGTGCACATACGGGGAATGTGCGAAGGTGCGACCCCCCTTCAAATGTGAGAAGAGATGCATTTCGATAAACACCGAAGACAAGGATATCATGATTCGTCAGGGGGACATCATCTACACGGCGAAATGTGAGCGCGCCGTGGACATTGAAACGGATGAGGAGGTTTGGCCAAAGAAGTTGACAAGTATCAACTTCCCGGAACGACCTCCAATGCTGATGATGTTCTGCACGAACTTGCTCGAGGTTCCTGGGGACAAGACCACCTTCACTTTGTCCGACTGCTTCAATGGCTCACTCCTCGAGCCGGGTCATTTTGGAAACTCGACGAACATCACGTACGTTCTGCAAAGTCACTATGAGTCCTCAGAGAGATTGCTGGATGTGGAGAGGAGGTTCGTTCCTCCAGAGCCTGATCTTCTCATCTACAATGCTACACGACTCTACATCAACCATGATGCTTGTGTGAACAGCCTCATTCTCCAGGAGTGTGAGAAATTCCATGCCGAGTATGGCGGTGATGGGAATGATTTACGGAGTCAGTCGAGATTCCAGTGCTTCTACTCTCCAAACAACTCGGAATTTGCCGTTCTCCGCTTCAGCAGACTTCGAACGTTGATGGAGTTGATGTTGGCATCCGCAGTCCCTGTCACTCTCGCCATCGTCTCGTGCTTCACGCTTGTCCTCTGCACGAGAATCATTCACGTTGGGGATGACTCCCACTTTTATTTCCAGTGTTGTGGGGCGGATGCCAAGGGCGTGCTGGAGAAGGAAGCTGTGGAAGCTATGGCTCTGTAGTAAACGGCACAGCTCACATTTTGTTTTTAAAAATATTATGTTCATGCAACTTCGCCCATCGTGTTATAATCATGTTAGTTCTCGTTCTGACTGTAATTCGCACGCAAACTGTAAAACTACTATTCTAACTCTTGTAATATGTTCACTGCTTCTTCATGTTACCTAAATATAATTGCACATAATATATGGATTGTATAGATGGTACTAGGTTATGGATATGTTTAGATATATGAGACTTGTTAGTTATAGATCGATTAAATAGTATGAAATTGACTCTCTGCAGTCATGTTTCGTGCTTACAAGTAATTTTTACGAGCGACATGATGATGATGGCAATGGAGTGGAAAAAAGACACACTGGGGACAAAGTTGGGGCGGCTAATAAAAATAGGGAGAAAAATAATGTTTGCGATAGAAAGGGAGAGATGAAAATTTGTACTATTGTTGATCCTCTCTCTCTCCCAGGAAATTATCGTAATGGTAGGAGCAGCAGGAATAGTCGCCTCAACACTAAACAATCGGCACGCGCGTAGAGAAAGTAGGAGTTCACAACACGGGGACGAGCCGCCGAACTTGCAACAGCAGCACTCGCTATGTGTAGGTCGCGTAGGATCGAGAGCAACGATCTCCGAGGGGATCGCGTCGAGAACAGTGCCAGGACCACCTCTCTCCGCGAGTCGTGACGCAGGCGGGGGTGGTGGTCTCCTCAACTCGTCGTCCCAGTGTCACTCCCGCCCCGCTACAGCGCTCTCCTCAACAAACATCAACAGAAGTAGTAATATCGTAGGTTCACCTGGAGGAGGGCCCCTTCCCGAGCAGGAACTCATTGCGGAGAAGTTGTCGCTGAAGGAACAAGTCAAATTTTACGTATCGCTAACTCTAGGGATCGTAGCGTCAGTTTGCGTTTTTGCCTTACTCTTCCTCATTCCGTTGGTAGTCGAGCCCTCCATCTCCACCCTCCTCGCCGACTTTGACCCAGAGCCGGCGACTTGTGTCACGATTGACTACACGTACGCCACCGGGCTCAGCAAGTGTGGCCGCTGGAGCTCGTGTCGAGAGGGCTGCACTTCCACCCCGTCCCAGTGTCACCAGATTTACGTTAGTTACCGCAAGGCGCACAAGCCAGGCTACCCAAGAATAGAAAATTTCACCTTGCTGGATACTTCAGACTGGCTGGTAAAATAACATCTTCATTTACTTTCACTTAGTTTAATGCAAGGAAACAGTTTATGAAGAACGTTAATTTGCTTACCTCCAACAGGATGAATCCAAGTGGGATGTGTCTTATACTCAACTACTGATTAATGCAAAGGGTTGTGGCTATCCACCCAAAGTTAAATGCGATGAATACGGCGATACATACAAGCAGGTTAGCCCTTACTCCATAATTCCTCCAAAAAGAATATATGATTGTTGTTCACATGTCTGCCTAAAATAAAACATTACCGGATGACATAATCATCGTCGTAAGCTCGAAGTTGTGACAAAAAAATTTAGTACATGATCATGCATTTGTAAAATGAAACTGGGCGTGACTGACTAAATGTGTTTGATGGTCGTAGCTTGGGTGGACCTTTCCATGCTACTACAGTCGAGCGAATCCTCGGCTCGTCGTCACCGACTACAACTGGCAAGAGACGGCGTCGCCGCTGCTGATCGCGCTCGGACTTCCAACAAGCCTGTTCGCCGTGTCCATCTCCATCCTCAGCTTCTGGTACTGTCCATCCTGCGAAGAGCGGGGCAAGAATAAGCGACCATGCCGTTCCAGATATCAGACAACGAAGGCTCACGACGACCTCGACGACATGAAGCGAAGCAACAGTAACTCTGGCAAAGCCAAAGATAAGAGCAAGCGGGCGAGTGAGGAATCTCCTCCACAACCCATTGTCCAACAGCCCAGGGGAAAACCTTCCAGCAACAATAATAACAACACTTATCATCAGCCAAGGTCACCATCGCTTGCCACTATCTCGTCAAGGGACACCACTGTTTCCAGTGTCAACTCCATGGACGATGGGTGAGAATACGACCACATTTAAAAAATAATCATTACGTCTTCAGAGCTGTTCTACAATTTTATACTTTTGACTTGTTATTGTCGCAGATGGCAGTCGCCTCCTTCGCCACCGCCGCGGATGAACTCCCGAATGCATTCATCCAAGTCAAATTTGACCACACGAGCTCGTAAACTGTAAAAGAAACTATTTACGTACTTTTACTATAATTTTCCGTATAACTGTCGATATACAAGAGGCTAAGTTGATACAAAGGATACCAGTTAAGGCATAGCCGATTTTAATACCTTTTTGTTGTATAAAACCCTGTCAAAAACATGGTGAGCGTAATGGTTTCTCTGGGGCAAAAGGATTTTGGGGCAAGGTCAGAGCTCCTGAAAGCAAATCAAGAAATATTATTACCTGGATTTTGCTATAAAAAGAAACTCGCCTAATCCTAAAGTTATCTCGCTCCAGAAGCTGCTACACTCACTTCAGCTGATCTTATTAATTAACGATATACTTGACTACGAATAATCATCATTTGAACTGATATACATATACATACATATACAACAAATATACCTTAACCATATACCTTTACCCCTCTTTCTGACCAAAAAAGTGAGAAAAACACACGTGTTGCGAATAATTGCAACGTTTGAAATGCGTCACACAAAAAACCTACTTCATCTTTACGTTAAACAGAACAGTTTTCGCTTTTCATTTAAAAAAATATTCCCTTTTAGAAAACTCGCATATTAATGTGTGTTGTCCTTTCAAACATAAAAAATATGTCTCCGTTGTTGAAAATTTTTGCTATATAGCTTTTTATAACAAACGTGTATCGTATATAAAAATATCGAAATCTGTAGGGGAAAACTGGAAGACGAAGAAGAAGGCACCTTCGGCAGAAAAAATGAGCGTACATAAAAAAGATGTGATTTTTAAATAAGGTCAACTCAAGAAGTTAGCGAACACGAAGTATGGAGCAAGCGAAGCAGATTTTTTGTTCTCATTTTTAATCATTCTTCCTTCAAAAAACTACATTAACTGCCTCGCAAGTTTTCTAGGAGAAAAAAGTTAAAAATCAATTTTACAAAAAAAAACTTTACATTATGTAACTAATAAGCGCAAACCACAACCACCTACCACCACGACATAATTACACACATTACATTTTAAAGTAACATTTTTAACACAAGCCGACGACACACAAAAATACACACACGAAATACCTAAAAATGAAAAATAGATCTAGTAGAGGACTTTCTAATTTCCTGATTTTTAACGTCTATACTTATAGCTTACAAGAAGTTAATTGAAATGATATTATATAGCCGCAGTGGTTTCGTTGTGATTTGTTATGATTGAAAAATGCGTGATAATTGAGGAAAACCCACGAATAATATGCAATGTACACAACATGAAGCTAAATGACGAGTGCTGAGCAGATAGACAGACAGAAGAAAAGAAACTAATTAAAAAATTTATATATGAATTGAATGCTATATATGAAAACAGATATAAAATTATATGGAATATTATAGATGTAGTTAGTTTGTAGTTTTAGTAAAAATTAATATCAAACCGCAATACACTAAACTCACTGATGCCGGATTTTCAGTGTGGCTAGTTTTTAGCGTTTTAAAACAAGTGTCTCATACAACAAAAAAGAAAATCGATAGCGTTATATTATATCTTCACACACATCGTCCTCCTAAAATCTCCACGAGCAGATATTATATAGCTTTTAGTCAGAGAGTCAAACAGTAAAAAAATATTAATTTTTACTAATTATACTCATCTCCACCTTGAAAAAGAGAAGAAAAAAATCAACTAAGATCATCACACCTTATACTTTAAGAGTATAGAAGAAAACATAACCTTAATTAGGATTCTAGAAGTAACAAAACGCTAAAATTAGACAATTTTATGCGAACTTGGGAGAGAGGAGATATATGGAGATGGAGGTCGTCCCCACCCAAAAAAAATAAGTCTTTAAAAAAATCAAAATCAGCATCCTTGAAAGTCAATCAAACTACAAAAAATAAACTGTCCCCATCCACACACATTTTTCACTAATAATCTACGAATTTAAGAAGTTTCTAATGAAAAAAATTCTTATTTTTAATTCTCTTTGTTACTCACACACTCAAAAAACACACTCAATCAATAGAAAAAAGCTCCCATCCACAAACAATTTTTGTCATCGAACAATTGGTGAAATATATAACTGGAATTTATATACTGGAAGAAGATTTCACTGTCAATTTTGTCCATTACAAATTTTTACACAACGCAAAGCAAAAAAATCTAATGCAATAGAGAGTTTTAATATAAGGAACTCTACTCAACTCGACGCTCTCCTAACATTTATATCATCATCATCACTGTTAACTAATTCAAGGTTTTACAAAAAAAGGTGACGAAGGGGAGGAGGCGAGGAATCAGTAAAACATAAAAAATAGAAGTTCGCACAAAAAACCAACCACTGATTTATTTTTTAAATGGGAGAAACAATGCAGTACTTCCGTTAATAACTAACGTTAGGGAAAAAATATGTGTAAGAGTCGCGTGATTAAATTGGGAGCGTACTTACTTATACATTTTTTTTTGTTAAATTCTCTACAACAAAGAAAACTTTGCAACTGGAAAGGGTTCATATAAGAAAATGTGTACTCGGTGAGGGTAGCTCATCCATCGAAGTTTATAGGCATAGAATACAAAGGAAATTCTATAAGCACTTTTAGTGATAGTCCAATTGTTAAATAATTGCTCGAGAAAATAAAGGCCTACTCATTTCTATTCATTTTAGTAGAGACACGATATGAAAGAAGGTTGTTCGTGTTTGTGCTCCAAACATTTGTCCTTCCACGTTTTTTACTGCTCCAGCTCCAGCAAAAAATGCTAACTCTTGGAAAGAAGTGTGGACTAAACTAAACTCACTGACTACATTTTTATTCTCTCAAATCTTACAGATGCAAAGTTTTCATGAGTAATAACACTCTACCTTAATTGCACACATCACACCTCTGGGTACATATGCACATGCTAATAAATGGTGTGTCAAGTGAAAAAAAAATGTGCGCACTCGGATCGGCGTTATTTAAACAATTACAAATATTAATGCACATTTAGTCCAATATTCCTCCTGTAATTCCAATTTCTTTTGATTCTCCTTTAGTTCTTCGTTACAAATTGTGATAAATGACTTTTACTACAAAGAATTGTAGTTATAAACATTTTTTATTAAGAATAAATTTCATTTTATCGCTTGTTCACTTGTTAGTACATCGCAGCCGTTAAATTTGCAAGTGTTTTTCTGTTCTTGTTCATCGTGACGCGCGTCTACAAGTTTAAGTGAAATAAACAATAATGATTAAAAAACGCTAGCTGTACTACTACTTTTGTGTTAAAACGAATGTAATGCTAAGTATATTTACATCTATACTTCGTGTACACAACAAAAAAGTGCTATGACTTGATAAGATATATTGTTTAGGTTAAAACTTGAGGGTATAAATATAAATATAGCAATTCGTGGTGCTCTGTGTCGTTAAGAACTGCAGTGTAAGTATAAATAATGTTAATTATAATAATAAATGATTTCTTTTACAGATGGCCGTTTTACTAGTATCGCTCCGCTATATCAACTACTTTTATCCATAAAACTATAAATAAATTCTATACTACCACATCTACTGTATTCCGAATAATGTTATACATGATGAACAATGAATATCTTGTAATGAAAAACGACGGACGGAGGAAGGGAAGAAAGAAATAAAAAGACCAGCAGATCACCCCTGCATTTTAATCAAGCTTTAAAACGAACAACATGTTTTTATCCAGAAAGGAATTTATTTTTCATATAAACTTCACGGCGCATTTCATCACGCATACCGTCAGTAGTCCAGCGTAGGCGGACAAGTCAAAGTGCTTATTTACGTCATTCATGCACTCTGACGAACATCGTGACTCAAGAGAGTAGCGCACGATAACTCAAAAACTCTGGACAAAGGCTCGACACAGAGAGCATCTGACGCCATCCTGGACAAAACGAAGGGGAAAGGGAGCGAGCTAGAAGGAGTCTTCTTTTTCCAGGGAAAGGGGGCATTGAGCTCGATTTTGTGTTGCCACATAATATTATGCTTGCCATTGCTACACTTATTTCTGTGATCCAAATTTCTAGATGAATTCAGCTATTTTTTTGTTTTGTCCATGATAAAATCTATGTATCAACCTCGAATCTCGAACCTCGTTTCAATCGAAGGTCTTCGGAGGAAATTATGTAACTGAAGAGAATGACCGCGTGCCCTTCAACTTGACGCGTAGTATTTACCATCTTGAGCTTTTGGTTTCGTACATCTGGCATTGGCTTTGGCGACAGTTTGGTCGCATTAAAAAATCCAGGTGAATAGTAACGAGTTTACGGATGTTAAAGTATTTTGCCCTCTTCCATCATTTGCATTTTGTTTGTACATAAATTCAATATCGTCTATTTCGCAACTCTTCACAATCACAACTTTCACAATCTTCCAGAGTATAACCTTCTACAACAACAAGAGTGGATGAGAAACTTTCCTTCGACGCATCATCTTGCCTTCAAAGAAGGCGATGAGAGGCTCAAAACGCAAAAAATTGTAGAAGAGTATCATCACCATCCCTCACCAAAACATCGTAAATTTCATATTGGTACATACAATGCCGCCAGCATGACACATATAAAATGAGTTTTTTACCAACACTGCCTCATCTTCGAGGAAAAGAGGATTAAGCAAGAAGAGTGAAACGGATGGGCTGGAGACATGTAAAGAAATGGACATGGAGCCAATGCAGATTTCTTCCAGAAGAGTGCACATTTTTTTCTCTTCCTTACTTTTTACAGAGATTCTCAAGTATAAATAATCCCCTTATCTAGAGCAGCATATAATTTCTAATCTCTTCCTTCCACAAGAAGGAAGATCGAGATGGAGAAAAAAAATCATCCAAAAGTTGATAATTATTCACAGGGAAAATTATGAAGGATCTGCTACAAAAACACGTCGTATATAGTTGAACAGATTACGATGTCGCTTAATAAAGCATAACCTGAAATGGTGCAAGAGGAGCTCTTATACATTTTCGTCAATGAAGCCGAAAAGTGCGTAGAATGGGAGAATGATGTGTGCAATACCAATACTGCGTCATACACTTTATTCAAGAGCACATCTTCCACATTTTCTTTTAATAAATGCATGGAATGGAAAGCGTAATGTGATGCATGTCAACAGAAAGAAGCATGTACACCCGAGTTGTGAAGGAGAAGATAGTAGGCGACACTTTTGACAGCAGAGTGGCGCCTTGACTTTGACTCGGAATACGGAGAGTTGATATGATTCAAAATAGAGAAAACATGATATTTTTCCTCTTCCTTATTATTCCGAGTTCGCATCTTCTTCGTAAATGGGTTATTTATGCTCAATGTCCTTCAGAACTTGAACCCTTTTCCTCTCCCTCGAGAGAGAGAGACATACACATACAAAATAAGCGGCTTCATTGTGTGGGTACATGGAAAAACTGAAAGTATCGGAAGAGGTATAAGGTTGACGCAAGAATATTAAGAGTGACACACGCTCCAGCGAGGAGCGTAAACGTGTGCAATGACGATGATCATATCGCTTGAATAAATACATAAAGCTGAAAATGAAATTATGAGCTAGTCATCCATCTTTCATAAGTTTGGGGATCTGTGAAACTTATGTACAACCAACACACATTAAATACACATCGCACCTTCATTTATTGCGAGAACGCAAATCGAGAGTTTTCGAGAGAGCGTACGTTGTCGCCTCATTGTTTTCGTCTCGCTCTCACTCACTCAGCTCTCAATCAATTCCCTTCCAGAATTTATTCACCTTCCAAATCTCAACGTTATTCTCACATTTGCATACGACTCGAGTGTGAACATTGCTGTATCGCACAATTCATGCAAGTACACAAACGAGACCAACTTCGTGAACACATGAGATATATGAGCTAACTATGTGGAAAGGGGGCAACGTGGAACATAGTGAGAGATTCACTCACGATCGTCAATATCATCACACTCCATGTCCACGTCAAACAATTCAGTGGAAGCGACTATAATGATGATCGAGGTCTTTAATCTCTCCATGAAATCATCAGCGTCATTAGCTCAGGTGGGAAAGGGAAGAAAAAGAAGCGATGTGCTGAGTTGAGCTTTTACTCGCGAAGAACAGACTGGTTCAGTGGAGCGATGTGAGAGATGATCTCAGCTGAAGGATATATGAAGAATCTTGCTCGTGATTCCTCAAGTTCTCCTCATGAAAACACCAAGATCCAAAGTTATGAAGTTTTAACCACGGAGAACATATCCAAGGGAATGAAAACGAGCTGGGATGCATGATTGGGTTGTGTTTATAAGATTGGTTGGTAGAATCCAGAATAACGTAAGATCCCGTCTTAAAATATGAAACCCTGGTTTAGCATAGTGACAGTTGAACAAAATCGCGCGCATTGAGACTGGCCATTATTTATTACAATATTTATTTGGAAGGACGTTTGCTTCGGTTTTTTGTGTTTGATCTTAACTGCTCAAAAATCCTCTACACAATCTTAACTTCTCTTATAACCGCCCAACGTCAAAAATAAGTTTGGATAAATGGTAAAAATCGATAAACTGAAAATTTTCTGGAAATGATACTAGCAAAGCAACATAAATTCCACACTCCAAGCTTGCGTCTTCCAACATCACAAACCTCGCGTGGTACGCTCTTTTCAACATTTTTTCCCATGAAAAGGTTCTATTCTCTCTTCATTTCACTTGTGACTAGCTCTTGTGAAAGGAATGTTCCTCTCTTTGGAAAAAAATCCAATATTTTTATCTCTCTCCGAGTCAGATATGATTCAGAAAGGAAATCAGAATCCGGATGCGGAAGACACTCTCCCTTTCCAAAATATGTTTTTCTCTCTCTCTTTCGATCGGATGAAAGCATGTTTGCTTCACTTCACCATCGCATTGTATTCGTTCTCGAACACTATCAGTCTCCTTCGGTCCCTGCATCCTTCGCGAAGAGTATATATTATCGAGCATCCACCAAAGTTGCAAGCATCATCTTTCTCGCTTCGTCTTCTCTCTCATCTCTCCCTCTGCTGCAGGGAAGTGAGTTTTTGTGAGTGAAGGAAACTCTACACGGCTGATGGAGAAGCGATGTGATGAATAAGAAAAGGAGGAAGCGTTCTCGAAAATCTCGGCGAGATCCTTGAATCGATACGTTGTCTTTTTGCTCCTCTTGTGAATGGGAACGAGTGTGGAAGAGATAGGGAAATGGGATGGGAAACGAAAAAGAAAATTCATTTCACACCAAACAATTGCTCACGTATACAAACACGTGAGTACAGTGTCCTTGTGCGTTGATATTTGAACATGTACTCACTTAGCTTAAAAATATATATCGCTCGCTCGTGTGTTCCATACACATAAGACCATCGTACACATATAGAATATATATGCACTCATGTTGAGAGAGGGGAAGCGAAGCGGCCACCTCTGGGAGTAGCCCATCTGCTATCCACTTCGCGTTCTAGAGCCTCTCCAAGGCACGCCTTCAATCTCACCCATTCTCCAAACAAGGCACGAACACACGAGCAAACACACTCTCGCTCACTTTTGCACAGAGCTTTTTCTCTCCTTCTCCTTCTTCTTCTTCAGCTGCTCAAAGAGATAGTCAACTAGATTCTCATCTTTTGCTTCCTTTGCGCAATCTTCTCCCTTTTCTTGATAAAATTCCGCTCGTTGGAAAAAACAGAGAGTGGCAGTAGCAGAAGGACATATACATACACAAGAAAAAGTTTTTTTTTTGGGTACACAGAGCACACACAAAACGCGATCCACTTCCACAGAGAGCGGAAAAAATGCCATCATCCCATACATCACATAACCACGTTGTAAAAGTTGATATAAAAACCGTCATATCACAGCTCATTATGCTCGGAGAGAAGAAAAGAGAAGAAGATGGAGATGATGATTGTGATAGGATGTGATGTGATGCTCATTTTCTTTCCCTTCTTCTTCTCTCACAAGCCGCATCAAATATCCAAGCACACACCAAAAATACTCACACAGACAACAACAATATGTGGCTATATGGTGTGCATTTGATCAAAGAGAAAACATATTATGAATCTCATCTTCTCATCTCATCTCGCGTATAAGCATTTCCCTTTGCTGCCAGTGCCAGTGCCACACAAGAAAAAATTTGGAAGAGATGATATAGTAATATGCGGATGGTTTTTTTGCTAAATAAATTATCATCTTGTATTACCAGTTCAATCAAATTATGTGATTGAGTTGATGATTAGAAACATGGTGAACGAAAAGAAGACACCTCTCGCTTCATTCTCATATCCAATCCAGTTAGTAACAACAAAAGGTGATTTGAATCCGTGTCAAAATATTTATGTTGCACAGACAAAGGTAACTGCGCTCTCAATCAAATCATCATATTTCACAATATCAAATCAACCTATCTCATCTCACCTTCTGTTTTTAAACAAATTCATATACAGTCATTCACCTTCCTTCATACTTTGCTCGGTTAAGTAATCTGAATCTGATTTGATTGCTGCTTCTGATTTCTTTTCTGACATTGCTCTGATTTTTTTTCTCTCTCGAAAAGATTTCTCTCTGCGTCTACACTCTACAGTACACTAGTCTTTTTTTTTAAATAGAGCAGTGCAACATATATAAGTTGTATCATTCCGCAAAGAAAGTTTCATAGGAAAGTTCTCTCCAGCCTCTTTTCCTTTCTTCTGCTCCGGGGGAAAACGGAAAAGGCGAGCGGAGAACGGGAGGGAAGTTGCGTGGACTGGAAGAGAGAATGAGGCAAGATAAGCTAATGAGATGAGGATGAATGGTCTGGAGTCGTCCTCCAGCTCATCTCTCCCCATTCCTCTTCCTCCGGCGAAGCGTACACCAACCTACCAACCAGCAGCAGCAGAAGAAGAGATAAGATAACGGTTTGTCGGCTTGCTTTTCCCAATGATAATTTTTTTTCTGTGTGGATCGAGAATGACGACGATGATTCTGCTTTTTTTCTCCAGAAGATGATGATGATCACTTGAAAGGGAAAAGACCTTTTTTCCATCATGCTTCTGCGTGATACTGATACACTGATGCATCTTTTTAGCTAGCTCGATCTATATAATATTATCTAATATGCATCCCTCAAAAACCACAAAAAAATAGGCAACATAAAATGTTTTCTGCGGGTTGGGGATAATAAACGATCCCGATGACAAGATGACAAACGCGCATATATCCACGAGAGATGGGGAATGGAATCAGAGGAAAAATATATTGGCTGCCTAGTCCTGATTATCATTCTCGTCTAAATATCATCATCATCCTCTCCCTCCCTTCCATCCAATGTCGCAATCGTCATCAAAAACTTTGGCATTGCTCAACTCAACTCGAATCTTTCTCCCTCTCTCTTTCAGCGAGAGTGCATGTATATAGAAAATGGTGCGCGCGTGAGTCAAGGCACTGCTCATGTCAGATAAGAATGACAAAAGCCGCTTATGTCCTCTCCCCCACATCTTAAATGCCACTGATAAATGCCTTATTTACAGCGCAGCCAAACTTCCCTATATAAAAACTCAACACGGGAAATGGTCTAGGTCATGGACGCGTAAAAAGCATTATATATGTTTGTGTGATCTGTGATCTTGTAGGTTATTTTGGTGACGATACACACAATACACTTTTTTTTGAATACACACACTTTGAGGTTCTTAAGAATATATGATTAGGAAATGGGAAAAGAAGTGATGGCGGAGTCCTTGCAGACATATACTAGAAAATGCAATAAAAATATTGTGTTCTCCCTCACCAGCATTTGCCAATCTGATTAGAGTTTGGAGACTGTTGTGCACCCAAAAATGCAACATCAAAATGCGTTGTTTATTACACCCTCTGAGTGTTCATCGTTGTTCAGCAGACACATTTTATGCACAAAAAATCTTTCTAGCCTTGTTGATTGCATGTATCTACTTATATATCGTTGTTCGCGCGACAGAGTTTGTTTGGAAACAGGTCAAATATCGATTACAGTTTTGGAGGAGACGATGACAAGAAGTTCTTTAAAAAGAAGGTTATTTACATGAGAGTATCATATTACGGCACATGGCTGTGAGTTTGGGTGCATCTAACGGGCTCGTAATCGTAAACGACAACAATGAGATCATTAAGAGAGACACAAGTGCTGCTCAGACCAGAAAACTTTTTTTTCTGCTCTGATTTTTCCGCTTGAAATGATACGCTGCAAAAATATGAAGATGTGCATGTATCACGCATATTTTTTTAAAGGGATGAGATGGCATAGAGAATCACCTTCTCGTCATAATCGTTAGAGCATCATCGTGCATCTGTCCCACTCGTGGAATGCTTGAGGTGGACATAAAAAGCTGGGTTAATGGAGAGATGGTGAAGTGAAGCAGGGCACAGGGAGGTTAACCATCTCCTCATCTCATCTTCTCTCTCAGCTCAGTTGACAAGTGAGTTGAGTGTGTATTATTTTTTTTGTAGGTGACAAAGGTGATCATGTGGTGGCACTGATGCAGTAAAAATGTATCATTATATCAGGTAATGTGATGTGACAGGATAAACGGGTATCAACGACTTTCCTTCATATCAAGCTTCTCACACTGTGTCCTCTGATATGCTTCTCCTTTTCACTCCGCAAAAAGAGAGGTGATCAAGATGTAGATCGAAGATGACAAGAAAAGTGCGAGGATGTTAGAGGGATAATGGCACAAGATGACAATCAAATGATATATTTATTTTGTGCCAAAAGTGCTCCGAGTGGGAGTGAATGGATGCGATGGAAAGGTGATAAAGCTCATCATTGCCATATCATTCATGTGAACTTTATCCGAGAGAGAGAGAGATTGTTAACGACCAGCGAGAAAAGAGATTATTGGAGTGCACCGTGCAACGCCAACCTTATCTCGAAATGAATTGCATCATTCACATTATTCATAATATATTTTCACAGCAGATCATATCACATCCTCAGCTTCGTACACATTTTTGTACACAACCCAAGTTTACACGCTGCTACCAAACAAGAGTTAAGGTCGCCAAAAAATTTGTTTTTGAACAAAAACGAACAGAGCTTTCCATTCAAAGCTTGAAAATATTATTTTCCCCAGAAATCCTCCATCTTCATCAAAGAGTTGAATGAAATGAAATGAAAAAAATATTTTTATTTTCATAAAACACTATGTATGTGTGTATGCATTTGTGAGTGCGACAAAGATCAGCACAGTTTGGATATATAAGAATACACACAAGCTCACATACACAACACACACACACATGAAGATTTTTTTGGTGGGCAGTGGCCAATGGAATGGATGGGGGACAGACTAAAAATGTACTTTGCTTTTTCAAGTGGCTGTGAAAAGGCGGTCTCGAGATAGGGTTAGGCCCCACCTCAACACTCGAGGTGGGAACCACCTCCTCTTCTCTCTCCTTCTCTCTTTCTTCATAGTTCAGTCCGATTTACACATGAGATTGCACAGACAGGCATATACTTTTACACATACACACATTTCGCTCTCACATCTCTTCCCTTTTTTCTCTCCCATTCACACTCGCTCCCAAATATAAACGGGCTCCGAAGATAATATGCACACGAATATCCATGCATTTTGATACGGTTACACACATATCGCCTTCCCTCTTCTCTCATACACGATATGATTTTATATACTTTTTTTTGTGCTCCTCCGTTCAGTTTAGTTTGAGTCAGTCTGACAAGCATTGTGTATGTGTGTGTGTTATGTGTGAGTGCCTGCTTTTTGTTGATGATGAGAGGAACTAACTCTCTTGTCTGCTTTTATGCTATCGCACCAACCGTCCCAATGCATGTACAGTCACATTCCGAGTCTCTTCTCGCTCGCTCGTTGTGCTGCTCCTCTTCTCACAAAAAGAAACTTTTTTCAAACCGTATAACAGACACACACACACAACGACGATCTTGATCATCAGTTTTGCAGAGCCCTTCTCTCTCTCTCCGAGAAATAAAGTAAAAACTGCCGTAGTGAATAGAAAATAAGGAAGAAGGGAGAGAGAACGAGCAGAACACAGAGATATGGGCAGAGGGAACAAACTTTTTATTTCGCCTCTCCTTTTGAATTCATTTTCAGAGGAGATTTGAGATAGGGACAAGAGATAAGCTCACTATCCCCGAGTTTACTTCCCCCATTCCCACTCGTTCTAGATGCTCCGAGTTGGGCAAACGAATAAAAAAACTACTCCAGCGAAAAAGATACGAATGTTATACAAAATTATTATCCAAGAATAATTTATCTTTTCACAACAGAAATTTCACATAATACTACGCATGCTTATACCATTACATGTGCTTGTGCATGATTGTCAAGAAAGTTATATGCAGAGAACTCCAGCAGAAGCACACAGAAAATTTTCTGGAGATGATGAGACACATATAACGTGTCAAAAATAAGTTTTCCAGTGAGTGTGCTCGGCTTCTGGTGAAATAGTGACGTTTTCTCCAGGAGAAGTAGAGTTATCTTGGAATAATCTGGAAAACGGGATCTCTTATCATAGAAGCTCCTCTCATTTTCATAGAAAACCGGTCATCAAGAAGCACATTGACAAAATAAATAGTGGAAAATAGCAACTGAGTGCAGTTACCTACCTTGTGACAATTTCCGGTGTTTTCCTTCGACAAATGTGTGACAAAAAGTGAACAAATTTTTTTTAGAAATTTATTAAGTGATAACTTACTTGTCGTGACTTGTGTGTTCCTCCCTCTGAATTTTTTTTACACTTTGGCAATGCAATTTGTGAAGCGTCAGTTGTCAGGAATTTAAGTAAATTGTGTGAAAGTGTGTATAACTCACAAAAGTTGATGGACAGTCGACAGTTTAAAAAAAAACTTTAAAACAATGGTTATCACCTGTCACACTGTAGACTTGTGAGAAAAAATATTTTGTTTAGGGAAGTTATAAGTCAAACGAAACTCAACCCATCTTTCAACAGAGAAAAGCTGCTCTGCTTATCGAAGCATGACAATTCTGCAAGGACAGGAGGAAGATGACAGAAAACTTGTGACAGGAGAACGCAGTGTTTTGTTTGTGTTGTGAAATTCAATTGAGAGTGCAACGAGTGTTTTATATATATTTATTGATATTGACCTTATCACAGTGACTTATCAATTGTCAATTGTTGTTGACATTAAAGATGGATAGAAGTAGATGAGAGGGTCATCTTGAGACTAAGAACAAAGAGTGCGTTTTTCCACCACTCCCCTTATGCGCTATATGGATTCGCATTATTTGGGGTCGCCCTCATCATCGACACCGATAACCGGCTCATCATCACTTCTCGCACTGCATCACCAACAACACAATCATCATCATCCTCAGAACTACCTCTCCTCCTCCTCTCCCCCTCCTGTAGTTGCTTCGAACGGGGGACAACAAAGTGGTTCAAACGGCAGCACAACGGACGCCTCGTCATCCTCCTCGTCAACTTGTCTCGGAGTGGAGGATATGGCCACTGCCGATGTCTTCTTTACCGAAGTCACTAACACATCACGGGTAGCCAGATACTATCCCGGTTCCATGCATTCCTACTCTCAAAGTAAATACTTTTGTTTTACATTTTTAACTAATTAATTAAAATACTTTTTATGTATATGTACCTTAAGTTATCTATGTCGTTAGGAAGTTCTCGATCAAGGGTTTATAGTGTGTATGCCGATGCCGCCGACTCTTTGACCACAATTATTACTCATCCTCAAGTTATGACTTATTACAAGATTCTTTATTGTAATAACCTTCAAGTTTGTTTGATTTGCGACGGGAGCCTGAGAGAGAATTAAGTTTGTCATTTCCTCCTTTGCCTTAAGCTTTATTTAATGGAGGTGGAGGTGGATATACTGTGTGGAGGGGTGTATGTTGGTCTGGTCTCGTTGCAATCTTTTTAGTGTAGAGTTGTCAAATGGTGCTGCTAATTCGCATATTTTATTCATCCATAAATGTAGTAGAATGAGAGCACACAGGTGCAAAGCCACCTCAAAAGGACACTATATTTATGAGAGTTTGGTGGAATTAATTAGTGAAATGGCTGTTATTTCAACCGGAAAAGGAAGGAATACACGAGAATGACGAGAGAGACAGTTGGAATAGCATAGCGGAGAAAAGGGTCTTGTGATTCCTTTTAAAAGCACTAAAATGACAAATGCGTTCTCTCTTTTTCTGCACACATGCATTTTCTAGTAGCATACATTTTATTTATTGATACGGCATATAATTACGATTATAAATTATTCTTGTAGTTGCAGCCCAACTCATCCATAACGAATTTTTACAAGCCGTCAGGTAGGAAAAATGTATGTTTTTGATTGTGATAGTTTGGAAGGAATTATGGACTACAAAAAGTTTGAAATGCACTCTGCACAATCAACTCAACTCGCTCATAGTATATAGCAGCAGAGTAGAGATATGCGAAAGAATGTATACAATTTTTTTGTGAAGATATTTATTCACATTATCATTTATGGGGCATTACATTACAAGACAAACAATATAAAAATACCTGTGCAAACTTTTCTCCGCAATTTTTTCCCATATTCTTGTTTTATCACCGATATATAATATGTACATGAATAAATAATGCAGATAGGGGAAAATGCATCGCATAACATAACATTTTTTACCACATTTTTATTCTTTATTCTAAGTGAGTGCATTATTTATAAATACATAAGCAAATTTCTTTATAAACTATCTCAGCTTCCCATCACTCAAACAAGTCACAGTTTTTTACAAGGTTTTAGCTGAGTTCTTGTGAGCGATTTCATGTGATATTTTTCCTTGTTCACCTCAAACATTATAGGTGCATATGTATATCGTTATCGGTGTCAACCACAAATATGTATCAACGAGTTTGTTGGGTCGTTTGTTTCAAGTGTCAAGTGAAATATAAAATGAGGCAAGAAAAAAAGAGAGTTTAAAGTTGAAACTTGAAGCGATAACTATATGCACACTTTAAAATCCGCTTTCTTACACGTACGCATCCCTCATGCGCTTTTTCCTTGTCGTCGTTTTACAAAAGAGACGAAGAAAAAAAATATGTTGCTTCCGGTGACTGGTGACTAGAGCTGCAAACAAAACAAAGTCGAGTTATTTTTTGCTGAAAAAAAGTAACTCTTCTTCACTGAGTCAAGAATTAGGCGAGAAAAAAAGAAACAATTGAATTGAAAAAATGGATATTCGACGAAGACAAACAAGAGAACGGGATGATGATGAGGTGCAACAATTCCGTCATGTCAGAAATAACACCCTTTCTTTATTCATTATAAATTTTATTCTATAAAAGAAACTCTGAATGGGTCTGAGTATTTGATTTACTACATTTGCATACAGTTCATCTTTCCTTCTCTAGTATAAATTCCATAACGGGATCTGAGTAAAAAAAACTACTTATCATCCGCAACCAGTTTAAGCACTGCATCGCATTACCGGTCGTCAGAAGTCTGTGATCACCTCACTTGCTCAGTCAGTCAATAAAATGATCCATCAAAGCACACATACAAAATCATCAGCCATCATCATCCTTCTCTTCGTTTACAACCACAATACCGCTTTCCTTCGCTCACAACGAATAAAATGAAATGAGTTGTGTTGTTGTGTAAATTTTTATGCGAGTTTTGTGATGAAAAAAAGGAACAAATTGTTATTGAATGATTGGGATGATGATATGCGGGTGTGCTCAGGCTGAGGGTCTCTGATTTACAGATACCTCCTTCTTATTACTTATTACGACTTGTCTATAAAAATATAATGACGATTCCAATTTCCAATTCGACATTTTCATTCAATCCCATCTTCTCATATAATCTTGATGATTGTGTGTATGCATCAAGAATGCCTCTAATAATGCACCTTTCTTCTTCTTGCTGCTCGAAAAAAATTGTTAACTATTTCTGAACAAGTTGAGCAGTGCATGGTTTACACTTGTGGTGGGTATTTATCTTTAAGGATTCATTGAAAAGTGCACTCGAACTCGTTACAATTTCCTCCTCATAACGTGGATTTAATGGCTTGTTTGATTAGCGATATAAAATGTGAGATAAGAAGGGAGCTCGGTAAAAGGGGAAAATACTTGGATTTTTTTTGCATGTAGCAGATGAGATTTTTTCATGCTCAGACTGCAGTATAATTACCATTTTTTGAAAAAACTATGATTGTGTGTATGATATCCTATTTTCTCGTAGCTTTTGATGTGCAAGCGCATCAAAATCATTGTTCTGCTCAGTCATGGTGGTCGATGCAAAAACTGCAGCAGCACACCAGTGCTATTTAAAAATAGAAAACTTGTTCATTGTGTTTACACAAGGGATTTTTTCCTTGTAAAAGATTGTATAGAGGGAAGCCTTTCCTCGTGTTCACGTACATGTGTCTTGGTAGACTTTTTTCATTGCGGTTTTTTCTTCAGCGACAATGTTAAGGGTTAGAAAATGAAGAAATAACAATAAAAAATGAGGTTTACAAGAAGGGATACTATCATGATAGTTTTTAATGCTTAATATCTTATATTGCAATTTCTGCTAACACGAGCGAAGATCTCTTGTCTTGTGTGAGTCTTCTGCGCATGCATGAGATGTGGTGGAAAGAAGGGAACATGAGCACAAAACTCAGTTTTTGGCAGGGGCGAATGTTGGCGGTACTATTAAGGTGGTAAGACAAGCACGGCAAAACACTACTTGTGGTTATTATTAAGTCGTCGTTAATCATAATATTAAGATTCATATCAGCCCTCTTTAAAACAATGCAACAATTGGAATGGGAGAGAAAAGTGTGGTTTGATTTGAGCACTTCGCAAAAGTTACAAGCATCAATTATAGCAAGCAGACTCATGTAAAACGGAGTTTACGAGGATTACTTATATATTCTCGACTGGGAATCAAATGTGCACTAGAGGAGCGAATCCGCATAAATTGTCCTTATTCTGTTAATATCAGTTAATATGGAGAAAAAAGATAGTGATTGACTTGGGATTTTGATTTTAAATTTTTTACAATGGTTTCTTTGCAACTTTTCTGCTGAGTGCCAAAAGAGTGTGTGGGAGGGGGTTTGAAGGAGGATTATTAATGATCGTAACTTAGGTCAAAATATACCGCATCACGTATTTGATAACATTTTGCGCAAAAAAGTACATTTTTGGCTTCAAAGCTTGATCGTACTTGTTCACAGAGAGGTTTTTACAAGAGTTTTTACAGAAGCCGTTTCACAGGCGAAACATTTTTTGATAATTTTAAAGCGACCCTTTATGCCGAGTTTTCATGCTCAACAAACCATCGTTGTTGCATCCCTTGAGGTAACGTAACAGTGTACCGTCATATATCGGCACACAAGCAAAAAAAAGTGAAGCGGTGATTGTGGTTTTCGTGGTATCTTCATACGAATGTTAAAGATAAAAAAGTATGTAATTTCGAGCCACCTCCACTTGTGCTCCCGCTGCATATTCATATATCGTTGGTTGAGTGGATTTTATGATCTCCCAACGAGCAATACTTCACTCGACTCCACTTTTTAATTGGCTTTTTAATAATGAGAAGTATGATGACGATGATGATGAGGCTTGTTCTCCTGCACACGACGAGTGCAGTAGTATATATGCAAGCTGAATGAAATGAATGAAAAAATAATAACGTAATGTGTACAGAGACGAGCATACAAGGAATAAGGTTGTTTTGTCTGAGATGCCGAAGAAGCGGAGCATTCTAGCTGAGCTGAGGCATGAGCCCTTTGGATATGAACCAAAAGGCATAGTTCACTCTAGTATCGAGTTGTATAATCTTAATCCTCTTGAATGTAAGCAACTTGCGAGTGTGTGTGTGTGTGAGGCATGAATGAAAACGGAGATGGAGATAACAAGACATGTTTTTTATTCAGAATCTCGAGAGTTGAATTTTTTTGGGGTAATCTTGGTCATTCTGTAAAGGATTGTGCCAGTCGGTGGCTTACAATAACTCTTGTCTGCTAGCCAAAACAGCAAGCTTATGTGCGAGCAATGATATACATATATTTTAGTTAGGTGTGTTCCAAATGAGCGGTTTCAATTAACATGGTTTATTGCCAGTGATAATAACAAGGTTTGACATTATTAATTTATACCTCACACTCACACGTATTATTACAGTATGTAAAATGTGATTTTTGTTGGGTAATGAATGATGATTGATATGGGGTCGTCAGTTGATGTGCAGATCGCGTAGTTGACACAAAGAAGACTCAATATTTTGTGATTGTTTTTCGTTTTGCAGTGCAAAGAATGGCGCAGGGTGGCGGCTCGATGAGCGGGAGTCCGACGGGATCCCACCCGGGCTCGAATCCTCATCAAGTATGTCGCCCCCACTTCCACCATCCTCCTCCCCTTCATCATCCCTGGCTGCAGACGTCGTCGCCTGCGTCAATAAACGACAAATACGCCAGCTGGCCGCACCACCTGAACGCGGGACCAGGCTCCTTTGTACCCACTAGTTCTCCCTCATCTCATCAAAAGTCTAGTGGGGGTGGGGGGTCCGGCTCGAATTCTTCCTCAAACACGGGTCACCACTCATCCCATCATCCTCACAACTCCATCTTCCCATTCCCTCCAACCCCTCCGAAGGACACCACTCCAGAGACAATAACTCCCACATCTGCTCACCAAGATATGTACGGTGGCGGAGGTGTTGGGATCGACTCCGACGTGAAACCTTCCAGCCTCCTTGCCATTACCGGGGGAGGGGGCAACGGGGGAAGCAGTAGTGGAGGCGGCGGACTGAAACCGAGTCGCGAAGGTAGTACAACGAGTAGTAGCAGTAGCAGTGGTGGCGGAGGTGGTGGTGGTTCCTACAGTACTTCCGCGAGTGCTCAGCCAGGTCACCAGTCTCCCGGTGACTTTTACCATTCTCCGAGTGACGCTGCTCATCATGCCGCCGCTGCGGCGGCTCACCATCACCCTTACTTTGCTGCCGCGGCGGCAGCCTCCCATCACAACCTCTTCTTCCATAAGAGTAGTCCGACGCCGGGCTCTGGGGGAGGGTCCCACCATCACAATAATAACTCGACCACCCACCACAACTCCAACAACTCTAGTAACAACAACAATAGTGGTAGCAATAATGCTAGCAGTAATAATAATAACGTTACCTTTAGTAATTCCAATTCTAACTCAACCAAGTCCGGAGGGAACTCGCAAAGAACCAAAAATCGATCTAGTGCCGGTAAGTTGCCCACACTTGACAAAGCAAAAAAATCCTCATCCAGCTTTTACTATCTTCACCCGGGTACTTTCTCCTCTAACAAAAATTATATGACGTTTGTTCTTCTTCTCTCCCACGCTGCTCAATCGGGTTCATGGTGTGTGCGCTTTTCCGAACACTGTAACAAAAAGCTGACTGTAGTTCTAGCCCCAGATGGGATCACGGTGACGGTAACGTAACAAACATCTCCGACAAGAAATTATATTTTCTCAAAAATAGTTCTTTAAACAAGTTTCCATTTCTTCAAACCCAAAAAGTCTGTCGGTATCTGTATGCCCCTATATTGTAGCATATATTTTCATCCTTGACTCTTTATCTCGTCATCCATCCACGAAGAGAAAAAAAATCAATGAAACTTGCGACCTTGCAACTGTGTGTTTTACTCCACTAATCGGTCAAATCAGTTTAAGCTAATAGCAGCACAAGCACCACAAAAGAGGCAGATATCACATGTCAAAGATCGACTCGGCAGATAACTCCGCGAGTCATTTTTTACCCAACCTTATCATTCACACACATCATCTCATGCAAAATGCAATGCAAGTTTTTTTCGTTGCTCGTTGCAAATTGCTAAATTAAAGTGATTACAGATTAGGATTAGATCAGTTATGTATTATGAAGTTTGATTATTACTTAGGTTAGGTCATTATCCATATAGCACACTTACGTTAGTCAGACGAAAACAAACTCGAAAAAATGTTGAATTGGGTAAAAGATGATGTGTGTGTTTACCTACGCATTCTTTTTAAACCCTTTCCATGAAAATTCAAAGTAATTTATAGTGAGTTGATGTTTAGGCACTGTGAGAAATATAACAGAACATGTATATTTTTTCCTTCTCGGACAAGAGAAAAAAATGAGATTTTAAGTGAGTAGGCATGCACCAAAAGTCTGAGAAATTGTACACAAGTTGTTGTTCTCTGTAGTATGGCTACATGCCATTTGTTTTTGACTTTACGATCAATGCAACAATAAAAATGGGTAGTTGCAGAAGCAGCTCAAATGTGGTGTACACATATACTTATTCTCGTTTTTTCGGTGTTCAGCACTGAGCGACTCAGTCACAGCTTGAGAATTTCCCACATTAAATGGTCAGACTAACAAATGAAATGGTTAAATGCAAATGAGAATGGTGCATGCACACAGGTCGGTTTTTTCTCTTCTTCACACTAAAAAAAGTACAATTTTCTGTCCTCTCTCTGAAGTAAAGTCGATGTCGTCTGAAACAAAAAGCCGGTGGATTGGTATAGAAAAAGCAGTTTTCTTGAATTGAGTCAAGAAAAAAACTGGCCCAGGCCAAGACTTTCAGTTGAGCTCAACAAATAAATGCTAATTTTTTTCTCTAAATGTGAAATGGGCAGGGTATATACGAGCGACAATGTTTTTAGTGTATATAAATATAATAGACATTTGTGTGTCCAGTGTTGAGTGTTGTCCCTATAGTCTAATGTGCATTAAGAAAACTACATATGACGATGAGGATGATATCGATGATGGTGACGGTGTGCTCTCTTCTTCTTCTTTTCAACTTTTGTAGCTTTTCCCTTTCCGTCTAAAAAATGCTTAATACTTCATCTACTCTTCTCTCTCGCTCGCTCTGGAATCTGCTGAACTGGAACCACTACCACATTCTCCCTCTGCTACTACCACTACATACTTTTTTGTATTTTATATATTATATATACTACTCTTATGCTTCTCTCTACTCATTAAAAACTTTTTTTTTGGAAAACATGAATGTGAAATTGCATTTTGTGTGTGTGAAACATGATCATATTCAATATTGCTAATATATTTGTACGGTTTTATTCGTGTTTGTTACGCAGAGGGTCGAGAATGTGTGAATTGTGGGGCAACCTCAACTCCACTCTGGAGACGGGATGGAACGGGACACTACCTCTGCAATGCTTGTGGTCTCTACTACAAAATGAATGGCCAAAACAGACCTCTCATCAAACCGAAACGACGACTCGTGAGTATCCATTTCTTGTTCGCATTCTAAAAAATATATTTGCATTCTGCTTTTCATCGCTGCTGATGCTTTTTTCATTCGATTAGATTAAGATTAGCATTTTAAGTAAATAAGTAGCTTAAGAAACTTGGTCTAGTTATGGCATATCTCATTTAATCAGTGAGCAAAATCTCAAGATTGCAAATACTCGCTCTGGTCGCAAGATATTTATCAAAAGTTGCAGAGAAGAGATGCTGTCTTTTTGATGCACTTTTATGATGATGATTGCGATGTTGATATGTGATGTGGATGTATGATGTGCGTGCCCGTTCTGAGCATGGAGGTTTCGGAGGGATGACCCTGAAATGAATATGTGGCGATAATAAAGTGCATTTTAATGGCGAGAGAGAGAAGGCATCATTATAGTTTTGCGTGCTCAATTGAAAAAAGCAGAAGAGTGGAGCATAGGAGAGAGACCCAGAATGGAATGGTTTTTATTGTCAAAGTTAGCAAATTCGTGGCGTATTCTACTCAGCTCAGCTGCTCTCCTCATATTACTCACGTTTCGTACATCCGTTGCGTTTTTTCAAGTATCTTCCTACCCACTCACAGAGCTGATGTGTGCCTGTGTGTACCTGCTTATATCATGCAATATTTTACGAACGGGCTGAGCACAACCAGGTTTGTAACAAACTCCCGTCATGGCATCGCCACAGAATGGAACGACGCATGCACATTGCACACATGTGTTTTTATGTCACTTTTTTTACTCTCGCTCTCTCTCTTTCTCTCTTCTCCCGTGTCCAAGTTTAAATAGAAATCCATCTCATTTCGTGCTCTCGTTTCATTAGCTCATTTCATTAGAAACCCTAGTGCAAATGGTTATATGGAAAGTGTTTAGTTTAGGTATATCATGTCATAAGCTACCCTCTACGAAGTGTGCATATATCTAAAAGTACACTGAAATGACGTAAGACATATTTTTATGGCCATATTATATAGTCAGCTCTTTTGTTCATTTTTATACATATTGTACATCATAGAACATGCTTTTCTACCCCAAAAAAGAAGCTCAGCGAATGGTTTTAGATGAACTAGAGTTGAGACGAGAGGTCGATCAATGCAGACTTGGTTGTCTGTGCTGAAAACATTTATGTTTTTCAGGTAAACTTTGGAGGAACATGTTGAAACATGGAAAACAAGAGAAAAGGAGAAGATTTGAGTATGTAATTATTTCCGGTTAGCTTAGCTCACTAGAGATGCAACGAACGGGCCATCCATAACATTTTATAATTGGTTCACTTCAGTCAGTTCAGTTTCACTCGGGACCCATGCATATGACTACAAACACTTGCTTCTCTTGTGTGAATTTTTTTTCTGGGACGAGTTTAGAGAAGAAGACAGTAATTGGCTTCTCCTACTCTCGTTTTTGGACAAAACATTTTTTTGCAAAAAATAAATATTGTGTACGCTAATGTAGAAAATATTTTTCTCGCGAAGAACAAGACTTCAGGGATGTGCGTTCTTTTGTATCATATCTCATTTACGCATATAAAGCGAATCATTCCATCATTCAGAGACTGTTAGCATGTCTCTCTGCGTTTAAAAAAGTGTTCAGCTCACCAACTTGGAACCGGACGTATTCCCTCATTGACCAAACAGCTGAAAAGGTGAAACGCGACCAGCATAAAAACGAAGACTGCTCCGGAGAGGTAGTACTGCGTAAGCTAATAAGCTGGTCTGGCGCAGTAGCATACAAGTTTAACTTTTTTATATGTACCAAGAAGACTACCCTCAGTGTAGCCAAGAACAAAAGTGTGTTCTTATATATAGGCGAGTTATATAAGCTTGAAGATTTTCTTAGGCAAATGCAGATGAAATAGGGATGATGATGCATCATGCATCTACAGTGTGGGGTATCTTTACTCCTTGCATTCTGAAGAGAGCGACAGAAGGTTTATTAGGGCAAAGTAGTAAAAGAGTTTAAAAAGAGGAAGACATGCATCTCACTTCTCTCTCTCCGATGATGATGATGGTATGTTCGCCACAAAGTCATGTTCCAAAGAGAGGTGATACTCATGTAGAAAAAAATAATAAACGACGGATGTGTGTGCCTGTTTGTCTGTGATGCATACATTCACTCAGCTACTCAACTCCGTTTTTCCTCAACTTCTTTTTTTTGACCAGAAAGGTGTATCAAAACGAGTTTTGGAGGAAAAGTCAAATTTTCTTACTTAGAATACCATGATGATATGATGACTGACTCAGGGAGAAACGGCTTATACGGATGATGAGAATAAGGCGCTAAAACACCTTTTTTCTTACTCGACTTTTTCTGTCCTACAATACATTCTACTTGTTCCAATGCACTTTTTCTGTATATTACCTTATCATTTTTATTGCGCTCTCGCAGTCACTCCTCGCGGTAGAGTGTTGGTGGTGAGGTGGTGTGGTGGTGTGGTGATGCATCCTACCTTCCGGTGCGGTAGCCGGTGTGTTGCTCGCTCGCGTATGCGAGCATACCGTCACGTAATGTGTAGCATTTCTGCATAAAAATAACCTGAGGATGGTAACGATGATGAGAATGATCTGAGAGAAAATAAGAGCAGCAGTGTACTTAACTGCCTGCTTGTTTTTTTGCAAAAAGTTGGAAGAAAAAAACAGTCATAAATTCTCCCTTTAGCTGCAATAAATTGCATTGTTTTGCAATATTTCATCGAAAAGTTGGATTCAAAAGAAATAGGTGTTATAAAAAACAAAGTGCTTGTACCTGTTATAAAATTCGCATATGAATATATGGCCTTACACAATCCCACTACCGCAGTTTCAGATTTTGCAATAAATTTTTTCAGGCGGATATTATTTCTAGAGTGGATTGTGGATTTCAAATGGAAGACTGAAAGAAGAACACTTGTAAAATAGAATATTGCTCTGATAGCAAAATGGCAAAATTGCAGGTAGCGTCTATATCTATGCAGTTATTTAATTGGCCCGCATATATTATTGCAGTTCTAACCCTTTTTTCTTACTCTACGGATTATTTTATTCTGTAAAACAGTTTTTAATGGGGATGGTGCGCGATTTGATTGTTTATAAGAATAGTTATATCGATCTTGTTAGCAGTTTTACGACGGTTATATCACGTCATCATTGTTTGAATGAGAGGGAGGATTTTTAGAGATGATTACACGCAGTATTTTATACGCGGAGGGAAATTCCGGAACTTGTTAAAATAAATGAGAGAATCTCATTGAGAAAGAAGAAAAGTCATAAAAATGTAGAAAGCAGAAGCACAGTAGGTAGCTGGCACACGCATGTGAACATGTGGTCATCATAATAACGAGTATAAAAATATGAGTTGCTCATTTCCGTCTTATCAAAGTACGTAGAATGTGTATAAAGAAGTTGTAGTTGTGTTGTGTTAAAAATCAAAATTCAAAATGTTTCCAAGTTTAGGTAATAAATGTGCACATATGTACTTATTTATCTTCTATGATTCATAATCAATCCGTGAATGGGAAAACTTGTCATGTCGTACACAAAAGTGTTTGGAATATAGTTTTCTTGGTTTTCCATTGTTGGCAAACTGTTTGTGCTTTGTACATTTTATGCGTATAAAATGATTTTTTTTCTATCGTAGTTTCTTTCGCCGCAGTTGCACACTTTTACTTGAGGAGAAGCCTTTTCGAATTTTTTTTCTAATCGTCATTCATGGACATTTTTTGAGAAAGTCGAGGGCACTGGGCATAGTGCCGATTCAAGTTTATTCAAGCCGTACAAAAATATCTTCAGCCTTGTTTGAGTTTTTATGCGCTCATTTCTATTCATGGAGACAAATAATGGGCACTTGGCTTTTTTTCTTCAGAACGCTATTGTGTTCGGCAACGCGCAAACTTCTTCCTTCTTAACAAAAAGGCAACATGGAGAAAAGAATGAAGAAAAAGGTGTCCCCGGGGAGGAGACAGAATGGGAAAACAATCTGAATAAATAAAAAGGAGGAAAAGAGTGTAACACATGCACACACACACACACAAATCTACATACAAGCTCAAACTTCTTTTGATTTCACTCCGCGTTGGCGTATAATGATAAGAATCTCTTGAGAGGAATATGCAGAAGCAAAACGAGTCACACACTGGAGAAACGATTGGGATCGTGATTGTGAAGTGAAAATTCGGGGAAATTTTTTGGGCTAAATAAATCGTTTGTATTATTTTTTGTGTGCGGTTTTTAACAACGGTGTAAAAGGTCTTTTACACTTCAATTTACACAATTGCACGACAGAGAGAAGACGGCGAGATATATGTATTTGTTAGGATAAAAGGAACATTGGGGACGAAGCGACTGGAAATAATCGAATAATAAAGTAAGATATCAAATCGAAGTTGTGTAGTTTCCTCGAGACAAATAGGCAAATCTATACACCATTCAATTGTGGCGACAGGGAAAAGTTTTTCACTCAATCGTGCGTCACAGTCACAATTGTGTGGAAATGTGGAAAATTAAGACATTTTAACAAACAGAAACATGGCAGAAAAGGGAGAAAAACATGTGGCACTTTTCAAAAGGAAAACAGTCAATCATCATCAGGCATCAAAGTAAGAAAATGATTAGTTTTTTGGAGACATACATACATATATAGGTGCATAATATGCATGTATGTAAATGGTTTGTGTGATTAAGACGTAACATCTTTGGGAAATATACGTGTTATGTCCTTCGCTTTTCCTGATCGAGTTTTACTTTATATTATGCTTTTTCTTCGTTTGATTTCAAGTCGATATATCTCTTTTCTCCTTTTCTGACTGATGAGTTTTAGTGGCTCTGCTCTAATCATTTGATTCCATCTTTTGTTGGTTTTTTACCTTGAGAAAATAGAGCGGAAAATATATATTACTTTTCCCATTTAAGTATAGGTATAGCACGGTTATGAACTTTTCTCTTGGAAAGAAAATATGTTTTCTCTCTCTCTCAATTTTCGTCCTTGCCCTGCACATGGAAGTCGGAGAGATACAAATACGAGATAGCTTTGGAAAATAGTAATCATGTTTTCGAGGACTTTCCGAACTAAATTAAATTGTCATGTGGAGCATCAAGGGAAGTATCTCTATTTTACATTTCCCCCCGTAATGAAGACGTTTCATGTACACATTTTCTCGAGATACTCGTTCCAGATTACTTCCACTTCCAAGCAAACATTTAATTTTCCGCAAAAACCTTTTTCGCCGAATGAAAAACAAAGAAAACGGAGCAACCACGTTTTCACAAGAAAATTAAGTACGAAAGGGATTTCCCCAATGCATGATGCATACAAAATTATGTTTCTTTGTGTGTGGGTTGCATGAAGTTGAAAATATATGTACAAAAATATAGGGGGGAAGTTAAACTGAGTTTTTGGCCAATCGATACTTTTAATAATTGTGTGTGTGTCTTACAGCCGAAAGACGACTCCAAGAAGATTGTTCAATCCACTTTTTCCACGTTCTCCAAAGAGAAAGAGAGAGAGAGAGTCATGTGTACAAAAGGAGAGAAGAACACACATGTAAAGTGTGCATTTAGATTCCGCTTTGCATACGAAATTTAAGTGAAGTGTATGCTCTCTCGCGCCGAGTGTGTCCCACATTATGTATTAGCGTTACATGACTACTCGGGGACGAGAGAGAAGGCTCAATTTTCTCGAGAAAGCATAGGAAAAAAGAGTTCCGCGACAGACTGGTTCGCTTCTCCTAATCAAATATTCATCCCTTCTAATGAAACTATTTACAAGAAATATTAACAACTCAACTCTCGCAACTCAATCTACCTCCACAGCACATGGGAGCCATATACGACGATGGTTTTTCTCTCTCCCATTTTCCATTCAATTGCAAGTCCAAAAAAAGAAAATGTAGTTTCTCCGTCAATGCGGTGTATACATACGTTTTTTAAGAGCATAGGTTATGCTTCGAAGCTATATACTTATGCACATTTTTCAGTATTGATTCATGCCAGCGGAAAGAAAAAGTGCTAAAAAACTATGTAAATGCATGTTGTGCTAGATTGGCAAAAAATACAACCTCACTCAGCGAAAAAAAGAAAACTCATCAAGACTACTTCTTCATATTTTATGAGCACACACATACACAAAAAGGGGTTTGTGGAGGAAAGACAATGTCCTCTCTAGAAAGCAAATAGACTATCATCTCGCATGCATGCTACAATTTCTATGCATCACGCATCTATTCATTTGAGAGCAGGGAACGAGCACAGACACAAAACTTTTTATTTCAGACATCTTTTTCTCCATGCAGTAGACTCCAGAATTCCTCCTTTGGTGCTACAGAGGAGTGCTTGTGTGGAAACGGAAATTGGTTGGAAGAAGAAAAAAAATCTGAGAGGGAGAAAGAGAGAGTGACGCATGCTCCTCGTCCCGTGTGATGCACTTGTGTTCTCTTTTCTCGGTCGATATTAAAGCAGGAGAGCTCCATATAGCTCCTCTCTTAAAACTCTTCATATTTCCCTTTTTTCTCGCTCTCTTTCTCCAGGAGAGAGAGAAAGAGAGAGTAAAAAATCATTGCACCGGTGGAGCTTATACATATACTACACCATGTTAGAGGCAAGAGCGTGTTGGGGAAATATAATGAGTTTGAGTTTTTGGAAGCGAGAGAGAGAGAGAGGAAAAAAGTAAACACGAGTAAAGTCAAGTAAAAATGAGCGGCTCGTGTGTCGGTGTCGGTCGATTTTTTTTCACGTGAAATGGCTGGAGAAATATGTATTTTTAAAGGAACACACGTACATCTAAACCGAGTCGATATAATGTTTTGAGCTTGCACAGCTTTCCTGTCATCGTGCACTGGAAAGACTTCAGTTCAGTGCGTGTGAGATAGAGCTGCGCGCATTTTCTTCAATTCTTCTGTCGAGCTTTCTCGCGCCTTTATCCTTCTTTCATGATGACGATGATGATGATGACTACACGAAGGTGGTGACGGTAATGGGTGGAAATGTTGACATTGTCATCCTCATATCCTCATCATCATCACGAACCACACAAAGAATTATTGAAGAGTGGATTTATAATGTAGCATGCATTTTTCCCTCTTTATGTCTCCACACATTTACACATGATGACGGTGGGGTGATGTGATGGGTGCATTAAGAAAATTGAAAAGAGTTATGGGTCCGCTCTCTCGGAGAGTGGTGGGGACGATGAGCGAACAAAAAAACTAACTTCGAAGGAACACTTTCCGTTTTTAGCACTCTCTCTCAAAAGAGTAAAGTGACCAGTGTGGTGTGATGCGTTGTGTGTGCTTAGCTCACCGTGATAATGATTTTTGTGGCATTTAAAGAAATAAATAGCTTGATATTATCTAACAAGATGGACAAGAGATGAAAGCACCTTTTTTCCCTTGTTTACATGTGTCAAGATGGTGTTCAGGATAGAAGGCGAAGGATATGCATCGTAATGAGGAAAAGAGAGAGAGAAAAAAACACTCGTGCACACTCAACTCAAAAAAACTAACCACAACTGACGCTATATTACAAGCTCATACAACTTGGTTGAAAAAGAACATGCAACAACATATACTTTTTCAACTTCTTTAATTTTTTTGCGAAGAAAAAGGATGCACACACCTATTCTCTCATCATGACAAGTGTGCTATCCGAAACTTTTAAACCTGTGGCTAATGCTAATTTCTCATGATTTTTATGAAAAAAATATTTAAATACACTCAACTCAAGTTTGCTCACTCAGCCACATCCCTGAAGACATACATGAGTACGCTCCTGTTCTCACTCACCGACAAAAAAATTTACCGTCTACTTTACAACACTCGTTTTTGTATTTGTGTCCATTTGGATTTGGAGAGTATTCTATTTTGAGCTCCATGTAAAAAAAAGTAGTTGCGCACACGCTGATTCCAATACCCACTTTTATTACATGGGATACCGCTCTCATTTTATTAGCCTGCCAATTTGTAGTAATCAAGTTTGGCAAAAAAATCTATTCTTGTTAATACTGTAAAATGGATTTTTCCACTTCTTCTCCGACTTTTTTTTTGCATTTTGATGAACATGCTAAGGAGATTACAAGCTTCATAAGTACATGTACTTTTGCTTGTTCATCATCTCGTGAACATAACCGTTTTCTCTTTGGCCTTAGACGGGATATAACATAAGATCATCATCATCATCATCGTCAACATCAGAGTTTTAAAGGATGTGAATGTACACATCTCTGTGCACTGCACAGGTGAAAAAAAATATTTGTTTCGTGAGAGAGACTCGTCCTTCCTTTTACCCCATAGCAGATGAATTTGTATTGAATATATATTATGAGGACTCTGACTTTGGCTCTATTGAACAATTGAAACTGTTGAAGATTGTACACGCAGCAGACGCATATATCTATGAAAGAAGGAATGTGAATACAATATGTTCTCTCGAGTTTTAAAGAGAGAGAGAGAGACGAGAAAAAAATAAATGTGATATTTTATCTGCAATTTCAATCTCCACTTTTCATGATTTGCGCTCTATTCATGTTTCGCTCATATGCATACGTACAAAATGCATAGCTCTCTACGCAGTGACTGCATTATTGCATTCATTCTTCCCTCTCTGTCCCGAATGGGCATTCACTCTCTCGAAGAGAAGAGCAGAAAATGTTGACTTCACATTGAACCATCTTTCTTGTCGCATAAAAGAAAAGAGATGTTGGTTGGTTTGGTACGCAATGCATAAGGAAGGGGTACACGCTTGTTTTTGTTTCTTCATTCTCATCTCATAAAGTGGAAGAAGGAGGAGGAGGAGGAGGACAAGAAAATAGCGAAGCTGAATATTCTATTCTACATTTTGTCACGACTTTCCTCATCCTCATCATCTTCTTCTTCTTTACAAAAATCCGTCCACTTCCACTCTGGCAAGAGGAAATTGTATGTGAAAGGGATGAGATGCTACAATAATAACAAAAAGGAAATCATGTTAGCACATTTAAAACGTTTTTTGAATAAAAAAAATACACGACAGCATATATTCTACAAAATGTGTGTATTAAAAAGTTCCATTGATCCATCATCCAATCCAACGTCCACAGGTTTTATTCAATCCAGAGACGCAGAGAGTGTGTCAATACACTTCAAAAAGAAGGATGGGATGATGGCACTTGCTATTTAGTAACATATTTTTAGAGAATAACTCACTCATGTTCAAAAAAATCTTAGCTTTTAGCTCAGTACTCTTACGATCGCTCGGGTCTTTGTCGTATATCGCATCCATAATGGATGACTTTTTCTATTTCTCTCTCTCTCTCTTCCGAGCTTCTAAAAGATGATGTGATTTCTGATCAAGATAAGATAATCGTTTAGTGCGTTGCATTCACGAGCACACATGAGGAAATACATAATGCACACAAAAGAGAGATGCAAGAGGAAAATGGAAGATTGAAGACGGGCAACTGTGACTTTGCTCTTGCAACACCACCAACAGAAAATACATATTTACGATTACTTTGCTTTTTTATGTGAACATTATTGCTGCAATCAGACGAAACAATATCGTCCTCAAAAAAATGTGTATATAATATGCACACACAGTTACTTCACTAATGGCGTAGCTATATGAAAATGTAAACGTCATACATGAAGTTCTCTAAGTTCCTTTTGTGAATTATTTAATTTTTCCCAGTTTCACAAAAGCAACAAGACTTTAGGCTTTTTGGGATGAAGACGAGGGAATGCAGTGTTTCGCTATTCTTAGAAAATGGAAAGAAGTCGGTGGTGTGGTGTGCGTATGTGATGTGTTCTGTGGAAAAGATGTACACATCTGAAAACAAAAAAAAGAGAATAAGGAATAGTAATTATAGGCGAAAAACAGTGTAATCATGGTGGTAGCTGAAGCGGAGAATGAAAAGAGTTGAGCGAGAGACAAGACATGTTACATGGCAGTAGACACGTTGGAGAGAGAAAGAAACACATCACCACCACCAAACCAAACCAAAGTAATAGCACGTTTTGCAATAATGGAGCAATGAGACTTGAAAGAAAAAAATCCTTTTAAAAATCCTGTCGTTGAAATACTCGGCTCTCGGTGAGTATTGAGTTTTACTCTATGTAGTCTCGCTGTCTAAACGAAACGCTGTCACTTGGTTCATTCGCGTTTTGGAGCAAAGGGAAGCATCTGTCTCGGGAAGAAGGAGAGACGTGCACATGAAATGACTCCCTGACTATTACATCCTTTTGTTGGCTGCGATTGTGAAGCTAAAAACCGTGTGACAGAGAAGAACCTAAAAAGAGAGAGGAGGCAAAAATTTGTGGAAAAAAAAAGTTTAGTACCATGTGACAAGGCCTGTACATATGTATACGTGTGCAGTGTACACACACATAAAACTTCTCTTTTTGTGGAGGGGAAGGAGAGGCTGAGAATGCGAGTGCCATCCTCCTTGTCCTCCTCTCTTATCTGACTTGCCATCGTGCGGAATGGAAAGTGGCGTATCGCTTGATGGAATCTGCATCCCAACACTCACATCACATCTCTGATATTGTACCCAAATACGAGCAGAGAGAGAGCACAGCATGCTCAAGAGCATAACCGATGAGCTGTGTAGCTGCGAGTGTGAAAGAGTGAAGAAGAGCAGGATACGCGGAAGGAGGGGACTATATACGCTTACGCACCACCACCACAAAAAAATATAATATTGAACGGGAAGAAATCGTCTAGTCAGGAGAGATGCGATATGCCACAAGGGAGAGAAGAGATGCGGAGTTTCGCTGTTGATATTTAAGTGGCAGTACAGCAATGGAAATGCATCTCTCCGCCTCTACCCAGTCCATAATGTTCCCTTTTTCGAAAAATATATGAAGCAGATGTTTTTTCTCCCTTTTTACGTTGCAAAGCACAATTTTAGATTTCTGATAGGAATCATGAAAAATAAAATTGTCGAGATTTGTTGGCTGTAAAGGAGAACATATGCCATGCACCTCGTGTAAATAAGCATAAAGTTGTGCTTGAGCACGGCTAATACATTTTTCGAAATACTTTTTGATTATTTAGGAAGAGTGCCTATATTGTTTGCAAATATGTGCGCTAGTGTGGTGGTAATTGTTCGGAGAAATTACCTGTGTTTAAACATGAAAATCATAGGGAACTCGTGGTGATTAGGAAGTAGACAAAGTTATTGCAGTTGTTGTGTTGGGATATTACATTATATGCTCCCTTGTTTACACTGAATACGAGGAGGATTTTAAACGGACAATTATATTTTCCCATCATTTTCCCCTCCCCCGTTCAGGAAACTGAAGCTGTTTTATACTGACAAACACATACACACAGACACAAAACCTGTAATCATATGGCAGAAGAGTTTGCACTTGCGATGATATACACACATATATGTATATATACCCTGTGCATAAGCATAAACCATTCATTTTATACTCGCGCTCTATGTTTGAGAGCAACTATTTGTTAGTGACAATAATTATACTGAAAATGAGCATTGCACGATTCACCTATCGGATAATTACAGGTGTGTGTAGCATGTTTGCAGATAGACATGAAAATTAGGTTTGAACGACCAAGTAAATGTGAGTAATAGCACTCTTTTCATTTCCGCCAAGCAAATTTTCTTTCGCCATTATGAAACTTGTGAAACAATCAAAAAATATGTTTGTTTTGACAAAATGCGTGGAAGGTAATCATACCCATTTGAACCATACCGAAGCAATTTCTTGTTTCTGGACGACAGAAAATTGCAGTTTAGAAGAAAAAAATGTTTTTAAAGCTATATATCCAAATCTCTCTTCCTCAATGTCAATATGTACTCTCTAAACTATAAAAGCTTAAACTAAAAGGAGTAGTAGGCTATCATTGTGTGTCATCAACTGAGTACATATAATTTTTTCTCCATATTTGGCTCGGTCCGCGCTTAAACATTTCCAAAATTGGTGGTGAAATATCGTTACGCTCCAGCTCAGAAAAGAACAACAAGGTCATTGTTGTCCCTCTTTTATCCAGTATTGATGAGATTGAAAATTGGTATTGTATTTTTGCACAACCTTCCTTCTCTCTCTTTCTCTCTCCAATAAATTTGCAATCTTTAAAATAATTGGTTTGTCAAAATTGTCTTTCGACTCGGGTAATATTATCGGGGGAGCAGTGTTTCGTGTGTCCACCCACTGGAAAAAAATTTGTTCCCGAATGACATTCAAATATACACTCCACCAATTCCACAATGCCAGTCCAGCATATTTCCCACAATGGTGAATTGGGAACGCCTTGACCATGTCGAAGGAATAATAAGGCGGAAAAAGGAGTAGTGTGCATAACTCGTCCATCACGATCTACTTTAAAAATAAATACGTATTTCGCCTGTAGGTAAATCACTGGAATGGATAAAAATATCAAAACATTCACGCTTCTTGTCTTTACTCAGATATTTTTAAAGCCTTTTTTGAAGTCTTGGGGAGAAACAAGACGGTTTCGGGCTGCTAATCTGAAGACAGGCAGACCGCTCTCTCTCTCTCACACACACACTCCGCATGCTATTTGGAACGATGCTGAGCCTGATTCATATCACTGATTCCCCACAAAGATATCTCGTCCCTTTTCCGAGGGAGAGAGAAGCGGATGCGAACGTCATACCACCTCTAGCTTCTCTCTCATTGTTTTAGATAAACTCTGTATCAATCATGGAGAGCCGAGATGTTTGTGTGTGTGTGTCTTGCCTTTCATCATCAAATATGTGCTACTTCGTAATAATAATCAAGGAAGTTCGTTTGCCGAGAGTGTGGAGAACATTGATGAGGTTGCGCTTTGAGACTGAGCAGACTTGACTTTTATTGCAATTCTCGAGTAACCTTCTTCCACGAGCGAAACTCACGGTGGGAATTTCATTCATCTTCTCGCATCTATACATAGTCGACATATCCATTCATTTTCTGGTTTTTAGGGAAAAAAGTATGCAAGGGACTAATTAGTGTTTATTTAATCATCCCAGCTTCTTATCACTGCCTTCATCTTGGGCCAATACTTGTTCAGGCATAAAGACCAGTGTTATGATTCACCTTCAACCTGCCAATACAGTATTAACATGTTGTAACTCGACTTTAATTGACATTGTAAAATCACACAGAAAACGAGTTATTTTTTTCCTTGTAGTTCCAGCCTAGTTTTTCCAAGATAAAGGCGAGAGAGAGAGTGAAAACTATATTCCACTCTCATATGAAATGAATAGAAAAGCCGTCAATTTGCCAATTATAATTTTTTTTCATCAGTATCTTCCAGCACGTTGGGGATACTTGCGCAATACACGGCTTATCTTATTTATTTTATTAGCTGGTCTACATTTTTTGTAGCCCACACACATATATTCCTACGATAAGAATGAGAACATTTGACTCACGTCAGTCGGTCAAAGATATAGTCACGAAAAATCTTGGTGATAGATAACACATTAATTTCCCTTGGAAAAAGTCTTGTGGTGAACGCTAATTAGTGAACTCTAATAACTCGACAAGATTTACATGAATGAGCTGAGCCAGTTTCCTTCCAAGTCCAACGTCCAACAGGTACAACAAGGTACACATGATGTAAATACATGTGTTTTTATGCAAATACATTGTTCACATAAATATATGTTTAGGCGTAATAAATATATGCAGTCTGGTTATGGAGGGAGAGATTTTTTGCAAGATCAACTCTCATGATAGGCTACCGTTCATTCCTTCCACACACAAGTCTTATATATTATGCTGCACTCATAAACAAACTCTGATCTGAATCTCGACATTCATCAAGAAATGTATATGGGTTGAGGGAGCACATAAGTTAAACATGAAATAAGGAGTAATTACGGAGGTATGGTGAAACCAAAGTCTCATGCATATAAATACTATGTATATAACTGATGTACCTCATTTCCAGCGTTTTACAATTAATCCTATATAACTTTATCAGTTTTCATTCATTTAATGGGCTACAAAGGTTCTCATTCGCGAAAAAATTGCAACAGTCAATATGAAATACAAGTTGATAAGCTTATGACGAGTTGAGTAAATGAGTGAATTTTATTCGACTCGGACTTGATTTTGCCACTTTTGAGTTCAACTTGTGCACAAGGTCGTTTGACAGTCATGTCCATGTGCATATATACGTAGAGTACCTAATACTCATACCAAATCCATAACCATTTTCATATATCCGTTCAGCCCGGTTGGTCCACTGGGAATAATAATACAATTTTTAATGGGTAGAAATATGTTTGTTTGTAGCCACATATAAAAAAGCCCATGGAGTTAGCGGAGCGTGAAACCGAAAAACTGCTGCCAGCATCGTACGAACACCACGTATATACTTACACATCCACAAATTGTGGAATAGAACAATTTTATAGAATGTAAGCTGATGTGTGTGGTATGCATGGAGAATGAGTGGAAAAACGAAACGAAATAATTTTTCTTCTGAAAGTTAATGGTTCTGGCAAAGTGCATCCCCGTATTTTTTCCATGTTTTGTTATAAGAGTGTGTCTAAATGAGGATGGTTCGGATGGTTGGAAAATGGGGAAAAATAATATTTTAATGATATCACGCTCAACACCATTAATTAGTGGAGAGCGCGGAGCACAAGAAGCCAAGAGCTTGTACCTAATAATGCTCAAAAGCATATATATAAAAAGTGGTGTATTAGCTTCCATCTCCCCGCTGCAGTCAAGTATTGAATTGATAATTTTTTTCTCAGGGGAATCATTCAAAATTGTTCAGCGAGCAGGTTGAATCGTCGAATGTTGTCCGCGACGATGCACCCTAAACCCATTACATTTTTTTCCATATACGATTTTAGACTTGCCCGCACTGGTTGGTGGTGTGTGTAGTCATCATGGATGGATATTACTTTAATTTTAATGTTCTGTTAGGAAAAAAATTGTATCACTGAGGTGGTGGTGGAATTTATAAGCCTAGCCCAGCATCCTTTTATCGTGAGAGCAATTCTTTTAATGGGATTCCGGTTTCAGAATGAAACAAGAAATAAAAGTTGTGAATGAGTTTTCTTGTAAACCACCAACAAGCGAAACACACACGTGACTTGTTAAGCAATATAACTTACTTTGGTGTACTTATTCTGTACGTGTATTACTTTACTCAGTTTAGACAAGTTTTCAGTTGGTGAGAAAAAAAATAGTTGGAGAAGTTGATGGTTTCCAGAATCTTGGAAACTGCACTCGAGTCAATTTCCCATACGAAATTAATTGGGGATTTGACTTCAGAAGGTGAAGACGAAGAGGAATAATATAAAAATTCAAATGTAAATGTATGCAAGTTCTGCCCAACAAGAACAAAGTTTTAAGCCTGAAGCTTATAATATGCACAGAAATTGTGTATAAAATTACCATGAAATACAGATGTGCAATAGGCATATGCTCTTTTACGCAATTCACATGTCCATCACAAAAAGGATGAAATTGATGCACTTCAACAAACGAAATCTACATATTTTTTATACATTTAGATTGACACAAAGTATAGCAAGCCAAGGTTATAGATACAATTTGTGCACAATTTTCATATTACATTTACTCTATAAAACGAATATTGTGGGCATTTATATCCCATTTGAAAAATAGACTTTATGATAAATTGGAGCTTCCATATAATGGAGCATATACCTACATAAAAATCATGCATAATTTTTTGTTCTGTGCTCATTGTCCAAGCACACAATGAGGGACACATACAATTTTGTAACATGTTCAAGTTGGAAGGGGGCTCGTGCACTTTTTTTGTTCAAGCGAATCGTTACAGACGACATATGTCTCATTTTTCTTTTTCTCTATCTATCTAAGCTAACCCATTACGTGGCTGGATAAACGCACTCGAACAAGAGGGGATATATATATACATATATGCGTAGAAGCATTCATACATGCACCACTTCATGTAATAAAGCTCACTCAGGTGACTCAGGTAAATAGGGGAAATGTATATCATCATCGTCGTCACTATCACCTCACCACACCAGCTCAATATGTACTTTTTTAGGGTCTTTCATTGGAAAAAGGATGGAATGGTTTTGAATATGTTATGCACATTGTATGTGTGTGTATAACTTTGTTTGTTGTAGATGATGGGATCCATTTTTATCCCGGCTGGAAGTCCCATTCACAGAGCGCGAGAGTATTGAGTGGCTTTGCCGTGTCGCGTTCACTTTTTTCCCTTCATTCCTCCAAAAACCCAACGCACTCGAGTCGAGCTCACTTCAGATCTGCTCCCCTTTCCTCTCGTAGTTTTACATTATGCAGGCAGACAATAATATACTATGTTTGTACCTTTAGTTTTTTTGTCCGTTATACCTTACCTGTGTACTCCCCATCTCCATACGGATTGTCACAATGTAATCGTCATCGTCATCAGTCCTCCTTCGGGTTTACTACACATGCTCATGTTCTACAGTAATGGTGTAATTTTTATGCTCGCTCCGCTTATCCCAGAGTGCCAATAACTAACAAAAGTAGAGAAGGAGAACCCAACCATTTCCCCCCAAACTTGTGCTACGGATGGGATAGTATATACCATTCGCAGGATGGATGCGTACACGTACTAATTTGTATACGGATATTGTGATGATGATGGCAATCATATGAAATTGTGAGCCTATTGTTCACATTAGTTGACTAACTTAACTGTACGCTTGATGAATGATGAATAATATTTTTGGTTGCAAGCAGCGATAATTTATGAGGCAGAAAATTTGTGAGCTGTCACTATTCACAAAGAATCTGCTGATGTCCTGCTGCATGAAAGTGACAATTTTCGAGCAAGATTTTCGGCTAATGCCCTGTGCAAACTTTTGAGTCTCTTCTGTGTTTCATAAGCATGTATACATTTACAGTAGATAGAAATATACTATTCTTGAACTGTGCTGAACAATACACTTATTACATTGACACAAGAGGTTTCAACCAGTTTTAATGTTTTTAAGGAGAAGATGAGAGCTTTTAAAGAAAAATACTTAGTTCTTATTCCGGATGAGTAAGCAATTCCAGAGTCCATATTCCATTCTCCCTAATTCTTTTTAGGGAACGAAAGAAGTGTTTTCTATGAATCTAAGTATGTTGTCTCATCGGATCACATTCATTGGGATGGAAATGGTGGGAGGAGGAAGAGAGAGAGAGAATGCTGTAAAATGTATCTCTTTTTCCAAAGTGAGTATTTCTGGTGCCATTCCCAAGGAAAATGGGAAATGAGATGAGCTTCTCAATCTATTATCATTGCCCTTCTTCAAAGACTCGAACTCCTCTTTTTCCTCATTTCTAACTGGAGGAGGAGAGGGGGAAACGAACAAAAATAAATGGGATATTTGGTCTAATATCCTTGGGTCCATTTCTCCACTATTTTCTCGAAGGAAATGGGATTGTGACAATTGTGATTTTCCCCAGTCCCCATTGTTTTCTTAATGGGAGCATTTAGGCAATCGATTTTCATGATGCTCGAATCGTTTTCCATCTGCACAAGCAAAAGCAGGGACAGAGAGAAGGAAGAGATGCAGTAGTATAGTTGTTCAAGAAGGACATAATAATTCGGGTTGCTTTTTTCTCCAGTGATAATGCCTTTGAATCTTTCAACAAAATTGTAAAAGATCTCAGAGAGAGAGAGAAGAGAAAACACACTGGCCACATATAGCCATCCTTATTTTTCTCCAGTTGCTAGAGACTATGGAGCCCCTCCTCGTTTTCCCGGCGACGCGCAAGCACAAACTACACGAGGGATCGACCGACACGGTCGATTCTCGTTTTCTGCTTTTTTCCTCTCCTTTCTCCAGGATGTATATAATCTCTGAGTCAGCGTGAGAGAGTGAGAGAGAGAGCGGAGCATACACACATATATTCCAGTGTGGAAGCACGTTCATCTTCAACCTCACTTCTCTCTCTCCCTCCATCTTTTCCCCTCCGATAATCCAATGATGTGAAATACCTACGGAGAGGAGACTCGAGCATATTATTGTATCTCTATAGGCAAAAAATAATGCTGGAATGTATGTGTGCTGGAGACAGGCGCATTTCCATCTCTTTCTCCTCGACCCTTCTCGAGTTTTCCTCTCTCTCTCTCCCCATTCTAGTTTTCTAGCTTATCTCACGTATTTCGCGGGGAGCGAGATGCATTCCCAAACAGCTAAACACACACACATACAGCATCTCTCTCCACATCCACCACCCTATAGCTTCTTTTTTCTGTTCCCATGCAGAAAAACGGGTTCTCCCGTCGTCCCTCTATTCTCTCGCAATCTCATCAGAATCAAAAATGCTCCACCATTCCCTTTCCTTATGCTGTGGCATGCCGTATCGCACCCGAGAAAATGGAGAGAGAGAGAAGGATCCGATAAAATTACTTGAAATGGGATGTGATGCGATTCCCCGTTTCCCTTTTACATCGATGTGCCATTCTATCCAAGATGAATGGAAAATAGCTTCTCTCTCTCTCTCTCTCTCTCTCTCACTCCCTCCCTTTGCTGGTTCCTTCCTCCACGAGGAAATAAAACGTTGCATTTATGTGGAGCAATCTTTCTCTCTCAGCTATTGTTTGCCATCTCATCTCTCCCTCTCTCTCTCCGCTCTCGCTATAGGGCTTTTTTATAGGCGCTCGTAGAATTTGTAAAGATGGCTGCTCGTATTCACTTCGAGACTTTTATTTTTTTGTCTCGAGATCGTTGACTTGCATTTTGCATTGCTTGCACACTTCCTTTTTGGACAAACGGTATTCAAAAATGCTTGGTTATGTTATGTCGCTTTCTCATTGTTCAGACACAATAAATTTCAGTATGGATGAGCATATTTGTAGTCATCTCAGTGGAGAGGGAGAGAGAGAGAGAAATGAGTTGCAGAAAAAGGAATGGAAATAATGGATCATCATCAAAGAAGAAGAATACCTCCACAATGGGTTTTGAGGCGAGGTGGTAGCTTACGAAGTACATAATATGATGGAGGTGGGATATAATATTATTTTTTGCTTTTGGGAGGCAACATTTATTCCTCCTGCAGTAGTCCAAGTCGCAGTGATAAATAATATTTCTCGTTTTTGACCGTGATGGGCTACGAATATACTACTCTCGCACGTATTTGGTTTTCTCAATAATAAATCAATGTGTAAAAGAAGGGAAAAAATCACTTCGCCCAAGCCCAAAGCTAATAAACTTTCAAGTGGACCAAGAACATAGCGGAGCTACTAATCGTTTAGTGTACGCGTCTATCGACATAAAAGCACAATTAGAGAAGCATAAAATATGTTCTTCTCTCTCCTGTCTTCTTGTCTTTATAAATATATTGAGAAAAGATTATGTCATGTGGGCCATAAGGCCATCATCGTCATCGCTCAATATTATTGTGGGGTTATGCGTTCAGCCTGAGCTTCAGTAACAAATTTTTGCTCCTGTGTCTCCGTCTATTTCTTTGGTTTGTGTTTATTTTTGGTGGTGGTAGTGGTGGTTGGCCCGTCTCCTCAGTTCAGCTCTGTCGCCACCACTCTCCGTCTCGCCTGTCGGTCTACGAGAAATGTCAACTTGTCACTATTGTCCTGTCAATATGAGGATATTGCGGGACTCTGGCTCGAGAATGTGCTTCGTCGTCGTCGTCGAAAGGAACCTTCTATTTCTCTCTCCTCGCCGCAATCGCATCATATTTAAAACGTAATTTGCAAGTCCACGTTTTGTGAAAGAAATCATCAACCAGATTCAGTTTCGATATGTTATTTTACTCACCCCTTCATTCTATTATATGATCCCGTGTCGCCAATCTGTGGATATGGAACCGGCGATTTTTTTTTCTGGAGAAAATATTTCTTAGGCTCTGGTGTGTGGTTATGGATGTTGGATAATGTGAGGGGTAGCGAGACAAGTACAGATGATGATGGTTGAAAATAAACTTTTTTAAAAAGAAAACTTTTGTAACAAAAGCTTTTTTCTCTTCTTTCCCATTCTTCTTCAAGAGGGAAGAGCGAGTGAGTTATGGGCCGAGGCTGAATGGGTCTTGAGGAATTCACATTTTTCACGTGTGCCATACTTACGTACAAACATAGTCTCTCCCGTCTGCCACAAAAGGGAGCACTGTGTTTTCTCTCATTATTCCTTTGAGGAAAGACATTTACAGAAAAACGAGTAGAAAATGGAACCTTTTACAATTTACAACCATTGCTCCCGTCATCATCCTCATTTGACTGTTTTCTCTGTGTTGTGCATGTGCAAAACTAACAAATCTCTTGACATTATGAATCATGATAGCCACTTAAACCACTCAATTACCCTTACCTTTTTGCTGTGTGAAGAGAGCGAAGGAGAGAATGAGTCTTACATAATCGGTACGCAGTTTATTTGCTCGCCCTTTTTGCTCTCGCAAACAATGTAAACAATGCCAAGGGATATAATAGGCCTTTCTGTATCTACGACTTGGTGACAATTGTGTGAAACGATGTAGCATTATTGATCCTTGTGGAATGTGAGAGAGATTATGAGATTTTCGATTTTCAGGCATAAATCTCCTGAATAGATGCAGTTTTTGAGCTTTTATTCCGGCGATTTTTGTATGACAACGTTATGTCAAAACATGTGACAACGTAGTAGTGATTATATGGCTTTAGATATTTCACGATTAGTTTACAGAAAAAATGTATCTGGCTAATTGTGCGGAACTAATACTAAACAGTTTTGCAAACAGCAATTGACAAAGGGAGTATAGTTAGTTCTAAAGTAGGTTTCACAAATTATGTCGCTTTATCAGGGATCGTAGCCCTCGTCTGGGTCACTCGCCTAAGAAATAGATACACAAATCCCTGTGAACAAATTCCTTCAAAATATTTTGCCTTTTTCAACATGAGATTTTTTTAGTTCAAACTTACGTCCACATCTCGCTTTACCATTGGCACTCCCATGGCTGAAAAGAATGTTTCCCAACAAAGTAAATTTAGAAACACTTCCGGTTTAGGATTTTGGTGAAGCAGTTTCAAAATACTTACCGAATGCAATCAGAACGAAGAGAAGGATGAGTGTGGTGATGGATGCAGACAAGTTTCCCATTGTTTCGCTAAACACAAAAATTCCTTTATCGTAATGCTTTCTGGAGTTTTACGTTTCGGTAGATTTTTGAAACACGCTTTGAACAAGTTTCCAGACTTCGGACTCTATTTATACTATCCAGCAGCAATTTGCCCGAGCTAACCACTCGATAATGCTTCTTTAATGAAGCTGATAATCGTTGATGATCGTTGATGATCGTCATTTCCTCATATCATTAATTTTCCCTTGATAAAATAATGACATAATCATTCCTCCTTGTTTTTCATCATTTTTCACGGATTTGCAGCGTAGAGTTCTCATGAATAAACAGGGTTATTATCATCCGCGTAAACATCTCCATTTCCCTTATTCCAGTTATTTTCAGTTTCTTGTCTTGATAGTCTTCCCACTGCAACTCTCGAACTCATGCAATCCTATCATTTCTAGTAATTATCTCTTTCGAATATTTTTCATCTTTTCCGTTGATCACCAACTCCACTAATACCTATATCATCATCCAAAGCGGTCAACTCACTCAGTCAACCACTGTATCCTTTGTTTCGACGCGTACACAAAAACCTATGTACATGTACATAGGCATACATGTGTAAACATGCGTTCAACTGATTTGTTCTTTAAATAAATGTTTTTCCCTATTCTAATTACCGCGTTCACCTCTCTATTTTCTCGTTTAAAACATCATTACGCACGTACAACCATTATCGTATCCGTACATATGTTATCCGTGTGTAAAATTATGCGTTGTAAATCGTAAATCAAACTCAAAAACGCTGTTTTTGCTCGTTGCCCTTCTCCCCTCAACTGCAACTAACTAATTTTCAATTTCGACAGATTCCGATGAAGAAGTGTGCTGGTATGGCTCGTCATGCGTGATGCGTCCTACTAATATCTGGTGCGAGAAGATATGCGTGCTCCAATTTAAATCACATTTTAATCATTGGTTTTTTTTTCGAAAAAATTTACGAGAAATATGGTGTAGCAATTCAAGCGGAAAACTAATATAGCTCTACTAATACAAGTATATAGCTCTACCTGTCTGCACATGCACTAATATTCATCGAATAAAAAAACATAAAAAATTATTGAGAATGCGATTCACATGCCGCCCATTTCATAATTCGCACTGTTCGCAATAAAAAAGGAGATTACAGTCAAGGTTATTTTTAGCAAGATGAAATATGAAGAGAACGAGTTTCTTTCGCCTCTGATTGAAAAAGATGGTCTCGAGCTGACCACGCCGTGCGCATGTCAGACAGTAGCCAGAACAAGCGGTAATAATAATAATAGAAAAGTAGAGAAAAATAATTGTATCAGAGGCTGAATCTGAATGTTGAATGAGGTGAGCCCTTTCTCTCTTGAGCGATATAACGCACACCACATGGTCCTCCATGTTTCCTTTCGCATAAAAACTCACGTACAATGGAATATCATCATCATCATTGTGAATGAGTGTGAGATGGTGATGGTGATGATCATGATCATCATATCAGGTAGCTTGTTGTTGCAAACATGAAAAAATGAGAATATTTTTTATATTATCTTTTTTGCACTTTTCTTGTTGATTGCATTACGTTTAGCAAGTGTGTGCAAAAAGGATATAATAATGTATATATATTCTTGATATGATATGGATATGGAGCTGGTGTTTGGTGTGATCTATAGGAGGATAAAAGAAGAAGACTAATTACACCGTGTCCCTCTCCTCATCATTATTAATCATGCGCACAGAAAGAAGTATGGTGCTGTTGTTGTTGTGGTTCGGCGAGTTATTCGAGTTTTCGTTCCACGAGCGAAAAAGGGCTTTAATGGCCAAAAGAGATAGAGTTGTGTTTATATGTGAGTCAGTTGTATATTATTTGCCGGCTGGCTGATGGATATATGTTGTTGGACACACGACACATAAAATGGATGGTGTTGAGTAATAATAATTATGATTATTGCGATGGATCAAGCGGGGTGACATGTGATCTGCTTGAGAATCTAGTTTAAGAAGAATTCGTGGTAGATATATGCGATCGCTTTTGTTTGATGCTTTGCTGTTGCTTTATAAAGATTTTGATGAGAAATGAAGTGTGAATGTATTCTGATTTTTTTCCTCCCAAAAGCAGTCAGCGGCGAGACGAGCAGGGACGAGTTGTGCAAACTGCAAGACGAACACGACCACGTTGTGGAGGCGAAATCAGAATGGAGAGCCGGTATGCAATGCCTGCGGACTCTACTACAAACTTCACAATGTAAGCTAAAAATTACACTCTTTTACTAATCTAACCTTTTCATTATATAAATTATTGTTACATTTCGCGTGTGCATTTCATTCGTTCATACACTTTGAAGAGATAGAGAGATGCGTTTCTCCTCAAAATTTAGGTATTATTATTGCATGTGTTGCAGTGTGTGTGTGTCAACGAGGAGATAAGACGCACAATCTGTCACATGCATCTTATCTGAAGGTGGAATCGCGAAAAGAGAACACCTGAACCTAAGACACAAGGAAACATGAAAAAGGCTCCTGAAAATTGCATAGTGCACAGTGTACACAGATAATGCACCTATTCATCAGACGCCGAGTTATCTTTATCACTTGGCAGCATGCAATATCATATGGGTCTATATACTGTGTTATGGGGTATGATGCGTAAGACAGGTTTATTATTTTCTATTTGTTTTAACATGACCAGCGTCATCATTCATTTTGCTCATCCCAACAAGCATATAAATATATATATTCTTGCAGCCGTAGTAAATCAATCATTTTTCACTAAAAGTTGAGTGAGGACTCCACTTTTGTGACAGTATTGTGAAAAGTGAGGGCAACAACAAAGTGTCCAATTTCACGGTCCTTTTGTCATCCCAAATAGTCTCCTCGTCTTTGAATAGTGTGGCTTTGGTGATGATGATGTGATGTGTGCGTACTTAACAAGGGTCCACACGTCCACCTCCTTGAAGAAAACAAGAGAGAAGAAATTTTTTGAGGAGAAAAGGACAAAAAAAACCTTGTGTCTCTCCCGTTCTGGTTAGTTAGTGTGAAAGAAAGAAGGAGAGCAGAGGAGAGAGAGATATATATTATTATTTGAATAAAAGATGGAGAGGAGGACAAGTGATTATCAGCGCTTAACGCATTGTTTTTCCAATTGGTTGTCACAAGATGAGGATATTGATGGATTCATATATGGACTAGGACGACGGACACGGGGAGAAGGAATAAGGTGAAGGATTAAACGGGAGCTGTTGCACCAGCACCACTCTCTCAAAAAGGGAGAATTATGACAGATTTTGAGGAACAAAATGGGTAGTTTGTCCAACATTACGGATGCATGTGGATTACGGAATGTGAGCGTCGCCGTGAATGTTTGTGGAGATGGAGACGACGACGGACGACACCATTCCCCCACACGACAAACGTATATATATACTTGATGAATATAATATTTTGTGTTGTAGAGAAAAAGATTTTTTTTCCTCGAGACTTGAGCTTAAAGGGAACAATTGTGAGGGTGAATTGGGGGCGTTTTGTTGGTGCCAGTCTCCAGCTGAGAGCCCAATTCACCCCCACCATTCTATCCTATTGACAATAAAGAGACAAGTAGAAAAGAGCCCGGATTAACTTCCCCAAAAGTAAAAACCAACAAAAGAATAAGAGCTAGTTGATCATCATGTACTTTTATTTACAAGAGGGCAAAATGGGGTATAGTATATATGCATACTTTTAAGCTGGAAAACGGTTTGGGGTAGCAATAATAGTTGGTGGTGGTGTGCGTCTAGATATCATATGTTATGCAATAAAGTGCAACTCTCATAAGCACAAAAACGCATCTCTTTTTAAGCAATGAGATGACCAGCATGGGGTCAAGTGCATGACATTGTCACGACACGACTCGAATGCAATATAGTAAAAACGAAGACAAACAAAACGGACTCTTCATATATCTTTTTCTGAAAAGGCTAGGAATTTTTTTTATACTGGTATGGTGCATCATTGTGTGTGCGTATGTTTATGTATAAATGCCGGTGACATTATATTTGACGATGAGAGCTCCCGTCTGTCTCCAGCTTCCAGCGTGGATCATCCTATGATCACGTTCCGTAGACAGCAGGCCACCTTAAAAAAGAAATCTCTCTTTTGTTGTGTAGTTGATGAGAAATAAGAATACGCATCATATAATATCGTCTCATTAATACTCATCCTTCACTACTCCCACCAAAATTCACAAGAAACTCATTTAAGTAAAAAAGCTACGCAGAGCAAAAAAAAAGCATCCAGGGGAAAAGTGAGAAGGAAGAAGGAGACAAGCTGATGATGATGGTGGCATGAGTGAGTATTTTTTTCTGGGATGGGAAATAATGACTGTCTTTGGAATGTGGCCCATCACTCACTGGATGCAAGTCAAAATAGTTTTTCTCTGAGGCTGGGGGCAGCGAGAGAGAGAGAAGAAGAAGAATGCGAAGTCGTTGTTGTTGTTGACAGACACTCTTTGGGAAATTAAGAGAGAGAGGAAAAAGTTTTTGTGGAATGGGACGCATTTTCCTTCCAACATTCTTCTCAGGACGTTTTTCTCTCCTCCCTGGAATTTATATTGCAATCTGGAGCAAAGAGCTTGAACAAGATTATTTGAAACATGCAAAGAATGGGACCTCCACTTAACCTTTTGCTACCTTCGAGTTGTAAGGTAGTAATAATCTTGTGTCGTGTGTGCAACCATGTCGTCTGTCGTATATGCAAATCAATTAGTCCAGTGTGACGAATTTTTTGTTAGGAGGAAACATATAGCGTCCACCCTTGAAATAAATGAGTGTCGAACTCGAACACAACTACGTGTGCTATAAGCTTTAGCAAATCAAGGGCGCGTTCTCCTCTTTTGAGAAGCAATTTTTCTTCGTCTTTTATTGTTATGCTGTGTTACATTAAATTGAATGAAACGGAGAAAGATTTAGTTGCGAGGAGTGCGTAGGCTGACCAAAAGACAGAATAAAAGGGAGGAGGATAGTCCACTCTCCACAATTGCACTTCTTCATGCTGCGGATGTGCTTATGTAGATATTATACCATACCCCAACGAGAGAATTGTTTAACATTAATTCTCGCCTCTCGAGACGATTTTTATGCTCTGGCAGAGATTTATGAGTTGGGCAATAGAGTATATATGGCTTATTGTGTCCTCGAGTCTTCCTTTTTTATGGCTCTTCTCCATCTCTCTCTCTCTCTTCTCTCTGCGGACAATAACGTACACATTAGATTTTGTGGTCACAGCAAAATAATGATATTGCCAGAGAGCTGTTTTTATTCTCTTCTCGTGTCACCTCAACTCTCGCTCACTTTTTAGAAAGGTCTTCGTTTCGTGAGATCCATATCTTTCCTCATCTCTTGGTGTGCTTCTTATTGAGAATTGGTTGGGATTATTTTCGTGAGGAGGGAAGAGTCGTTAGCCGGTAGCTTCATTGCCTTCTTAAAAAAGTTCATCTCTCTCTCGGACACATAGTCAGTCAGTTTTATAAATAGTCTAGCTTATTGCTTTAACTAACGGAATAACGGATTTTTTTTGTGAATGCATACGTCTTCAATGTTCACTTTGCATCGGGTCACGTTTTATATTCCTTCCGACCTGACCGCACCAGACCTCCTCCTGACATTCACCGAGAGAAAAGAGTGTCAACTTAATAATAATAGTTGACACAGTCAGTGTCATTATTGCTCTAGGATGCCCACATTATTTACAAGTGGAGTGTGCAAAGCGCACATCTGCACGGTTTTTTTCTTCTTCTCCTCTCTGGTCTGCGCGGGAGGTTGACGTTTTCCCTGAATGACCCTTTTGCACTTATTTTTAGAAAAATTGTCACTCGGATTTTCGTATTGGAGCAGAGCAAAGAACAGATTCTTTTCTGTAAGGTCACTTTTTTCTATTCAAAGAAAGTTTAAAAAGCTTCTCATTGTGTAAGGAACGGTTTCTTTCGTTGAAGTAAAGAAGTGGCAAGAAGGAAATTGACCTCCGACCCACAACTCTACTCTTCCCGATGTTTCAGGCCACCCGCTACTTTTTAATGGCTCTCCTCGTCCTACAGTAACAAGTACATGAAGAAGACTCCTTGTGTGAGACGCTCTCGAAGTAAAAAAAAAATGTCCTTTTGTGTATTGCACTCTCGAAGAATGTGAGTTGTTTTCTTGTGACATTTGTCGAGAAATTGAGGTCATCATAGAACATCAGAGAGAAAAGAAAAATGTGTGTGTGTGCAGTGTGCAGGAGACATTCTCTCCTCCCGGATGAAATGTAAAAGATGACGACAGTCTGCCAAAATATTTTGATTGCTTTTACGGCGTTTTGAGAGAGGAGAAAAGGCTCGTTGAAAAAAATGACGCTTCACATGTATTTTTTTATGCAATATGCATTCCCTATATGCTCAAGCATCCATCCGGTATAATTTTTTTCGGAGAGAAGACTCAAGAAGACAGGGTGCTGATTGAAGACAAGAAGATGATCACTCTTTGCTGCCATACAGTTCTGTCACAACATGCACACATCGCTCCTTGTATTTTCCCCGCATCAAGATGAGAGATGCAGTATATTTTTGTGATTGCTTGAGGAAACATGGCTATCGAATGTCAGCGTAGTGAAGTTGATACAGTTGACAGTGTGGCGGCACTGAAATTTAATCGCTCCTACAAATCTCCTTCTCTTTTTTCCAATGCAAATGGATACTTATTGAGGAATCTTGAAGAAAAGATGTGTGTATTTTTTACTGAGTGCAAAAGTGCTTCGGCTCATTTTCATTCCAAAAACTCCGAGACGAAACGAGCTGCTTTACGCGTATTGTGTGCGCCTTCACGCACAGTTTGGATTTGGAAGAGTTTGTATTTGCTCCACTTTTTTTACGAGAAGAGAGCACTTTTCTAAAGAAGCAAAATGTTGTGACAATATTTTCAGTTACTTCACATTGCACACACACATACAAACAATCTTTAAGTGAGTTATGTTGGATGATTTGTTGTGTAGGAGCATTTACCAGTTTTGTTTCTTCTTCTCCTGGAGGAACATGTGCTCGCAAGAGAGCGGCCTTGTCAAAGTGAAACAAATTCCATTATTACGCATTCAAATCACTCTTGTAAAAAACGTAAAAAGAATATATAGTATGTGTGCCACCTTTTTTCAAGAGGGAGAGAAAAAGATCACATTTTGAACATGTAAAATGCTCGAGCTTGTTTGTTATTCTTTGTTAAAGCTCATGTATCTCTTTCCCCGTCACCGTCATCCATATTCTCCCTGTCGTCTGCGTTTATGAATAGAGAAAAAAGATTTTGAATGGGAGAAGAGGAGAATGAATGTTTCTCTCTCTCTCTTTCCAACATTCGGCGGATGAAGTGTATTTGCTCTCTCTCTCTCTCTCTCCATTCATTGTTTTGTTGACTGATGGATAGCGGAGATTAACTTTTTGATGGGATAAAAGTCGGGCGTACGTCGCGACACATTGCACCAAATCCAGCGATGATGCTCTGGGTGCATCCTCCAGCTTCCAAAAACTGCATCCAACTTTTTATGAGCCTTTCCTCCTTTTAACTACCTTCTCTCTCTCTCTCTCCTCGGCGTTATCAGTCGGAAACCAGAAGTGAAGCGGCGGTGGTGTGTGCTGGCTGTGGTGGTGGTATATTATGGTGGCACATGAGACTGAGGGAAGTGAACCAAAGAGAAAATCTCATCTCCGCTCCCGGGTAGATGACCCCATTAAAAATGGGCACCCTCCTCTAAACATTATATCCCCTCCGCTCTTCTTTCTCCTCTCTCTCTCTCTCTCTCGTGTTGTAACCGGATCTGTAAAACAAACTCATTGTGTCACTCCAAAAGATCTCATTTCCTGAGGGAGCGACAAGAGAGAGAGAGACGAGAGATCATTTGCGATGAGATCAGGGCTGATGCAAAGAGAGGGAAGTCGGGAAGTGGCAGTGTTTGAAGCTGGATCCAAAAACTCGGATTCTCAATCTGTGCAGCTGAAAAAAAGTATTTGATCAACAGGGCATATTCCTTCACCCATCCTCCCTTGATCGTTTTCATCATTTTCGTTGGCACTTTATCTTCCCATTCGACTGTATCATTCACTGATGATCCTTTTATTGATGACCAGAAGTCGTATTAAACGTAGATACTTGTTTGTAATGTTATATGGTCTGATAGTGTCGTAATACCGGAACTTATCCGAAAACCGGACTGGACCGATATTTTTTTTTTGATCGGACCATCAAAAGTAATCTCTCCTTCACTCACTGACAATGAAATGACCTGTAATGATCCCGCTTTTCCTCCGGCGACACGATATCATCCGGACGAAAGTGCAATAAAGAGCGATTTTTCTTCCTAAATCGGGATTTGATGGAGTTATCACACGAGTGTTATTTTTGGATGAATCACACTTCCTTCTCTCTCTCATATCCAGACTCCACAGATTCCGTTGGAAAATTCCAGCCTCCTCACATTAAAATACTATTGTATATTTTTCCTCCTTCCATACTTGTCCTATGTCACATTCCATCCAATTTATTATTATTCTCGAGTCGTGTTCTTGTCGTGCCCAGAATATTCTTCTTGGACACTATTTCAAATAAAATGTATTTTCCCTTCTCTCGAAGGCGACATTGTTTTGAAAGTCTCATGTCGTTTCTTTCAACTTTCGACCCGGGCACAGGGAAGAAAAAGGGCATGGCTTCTTCATCTCATCTTGTTGCACTTGAGGAGGACACTTTTTAGTACAAGGAAGAAAAAGGGTCCCTTTGGATCAAAAAAATTGTCTTGTGGAGAGAAGAAGCAGGAGAGACAAAAAACATTTTGGTCCTTCCAGACGATCATCCATCTTTGTGACAAAAAGTCTGGCTCTCTTGCTGTTCATTCCTCCAAAATAAGAGAAACATATTTATTTCTTGTGCTCCAACTCCAGCGAGACGAGAGAGAGTGAGCTCCTTTCCAAAAGAAATAAATATTGTCAAGAGGAGAGGAGTTGTGAAGAAGGAAAGGGAAAAGTAAAACCTGTTATGTCTCCTCTTCAGGTATTTTTATGAAGGTACGCCACATCATGGCACATATTTTTCTTGAATCAAAATAATGTAATGTCGTCTGTAACTGTTTCATTGTCTTAACCGTTTGGGAAAAAGGGCTCTCTCCAACTTGTACTCTACTCATTACACATTCATCTTGTCAAGAAGCAGGGAAAAGGGGAAAAGATTTTTTGGACGCACCCACACATACAATACACTTTATATATATATTTCTCCAGTAATGTGAGCCCTAGGGCGAAGCAAGTCGACAAAAATTGACGGTGATCATCGTCATCATAATATTCTTCTTGATCCTCGAATTATACCTTCCACATTGCATGTCACCAGAAAAAAAAACCTATATTTTATTCTAAGTCGAGTGACAGAGTTTTTTTTGTCGTTGTTGCACGACGAGGCTATAACTCATGACCTGCACGTCGACCTATTGACGGGAATGTTGGCAGTTGATGAGACTTGAACTGTCCTTCTCCAAACAATAAAAAAAAACTTTAAGGACGAGGAGAGATGCCAATAGAAGAATTTAAATTGAGCAGAGTGCAATCATTCACTCGACACACCATACCGGACCACCGTTCCACCAAAAAAAACACTCTGTCTGCATACTAAAATCTCGAACAATTTTCATTGGCATGTCACTGACCTTCGTCAGTTGACTCCAGGAAGAGATTTGTTAAAGTAATTAGATACACTGTATCCGAGTTACAACGTTGAGGTACTGATTTTATTTTGTTCTTTGGCGGATCCAAGTTCCAGGGGAATTTAGCATTGAATTACCCTGACCACTGAGATTTTTATGCCCCTTTTTATATACAAATTCCCCTGGAGTTATGGTGTCGGAAAGAACAGAATTTTTCTTCATTTTATGGTTATTGTGAGTCTAAATATCTTGGTACGTCCGTTGATATAATGTTTATGTACATAAAAATGCCCTCGTCCGTTCCAGCAAGTTTTCAAGGACGAATATATGCGCACCACCACCAGCGCAGAGATGTTGATGCCGTTACATTTACTTAAACAAATGAATGCATTAATGTCGAATGTCAACACATTTAAATTATAGTTTAAAACATCCATCGATCACAATCAATAAAACCAAACCAGCAAAAAAATGACATTTTCATTGGATCGAGTGATGATGAGGCTATAGGCATATGCGCATATGCATACAAATACTGCATACCTTTCGGATATTGACGATGTGCATAGTGCACCTGTACACAATTTTTGTGTGCACGAAATCACTTTCTGCAGCCGCGAAGAATGTGAGAAAAAGTTGCTAAAAATCGCATTTTGCTCATCTTTCGCTGGTGCTTGATCGCGTATCGCTCGTTGCTGTTGCCGTGTAGGTCATTGTGTCTTGGTCTTGGAACTGTCAAAACTGCTGACAACTGTCAACTGTGATGTACCTTAGCATCTTCTTCCATTTAATTCGGCTCTTCTTTGTATTAGAATCCTTCCTTCGCCGTCGTATTTTTCGTGGAACTAGTGCCAATTTACTCGTCTGGATAGTACGACTTGTTGGTAGGATTTACTTAGCAGGAATTTGGTAAGTTTGTAATATTGCAGAAGTTTATAATTATTGTTTGTAATGATTAGTTTAGTTTTCAGCTGTTTATAGTTTCATGTTGACAAAACTTGTCATATGAGTGGAGTGTGTAATTGAAGTGTAAAAGTTGAAAGTCTTTTTTTGTTGAATTCCAGAGTCAAGAGAAGATAGGATCAAGTTTGCTGACATCTTGCTTGGGAAGGTGATCTCGAACAAATTGAAAAATGCCTAGGTCAAAAGCAAAACTGAGGGGGCGCACTACATCTTATGCCTTTTTCATACAAGCTTGTCGGGAGGAATTCAAAAAGAATAATCCGGAAGGAAAGGTGGACTTTTCATCCTTTTCCAAAGAATGTTCGGAGAAATGGAAGGTATGCAGTAAAATCAATAACATAACTTTAAATGTATACGTCTTAACTTATGAATGGCGCATGTAAAATTCTTGAAGTCTTAACATGTATCGTAATTATCCTTATCGTAGGTACTGGAGTCCAGTAAAAAGAAAGATTTTGAAGTCTTGGCTCAAAAGGACAAAGTGCGGTACGAGATCGAGGTAAAACTGCACCCAGAGTTGAACCACGGGAATGGGAAAGATGCCAATGGAAAGAAAAGGAAGGTGAAGAAAGATCCGTTTGCCCCCAAGAAGCCGATGTCGGCTTACTTCTGGTTCAGCAACGAACAGAGAGGAAAGGTGAAGGAAGAGAATCCGGATTTTGGAATCGGAGGGGTTGCTAAAGTGCTTGGAAAGTTGTGGAGGGAACTCAACGACGATAACCGGCGTAAATATGACCTTTTGGCGAGTCATGATAAGCAGCGCTACGAAAAGGTACCTTTATATGACATTGTGGCAACTCTATCTAATCTCAAATCTCAAAAAATCTATCTAATCTTCATAATGTTACGATGTGGAACATGATGTGATTTTTAATATTAATATTTAAGGAAATGGAAACTTATGTAGCCAAGCAAGAAGAGAGCAAGAGGAAGGGACCATTCACTGTTGTGCAAATAGACGATGATGAGGAGGAAGAAGAAACGGAGTCGGAGGAAGAGGAGGATGATTGACGGTCATTTCTGTTATTCTTCCTGTTTTGGAAAAGGTTTTGAGCAGGTGAAATAGTAGACCTCTTCCATTCCAAATTCGCGTGAGTGAGGAGAAAGGTGTTAATTAAGTTATTGTTACAGTATTAGAAGTGTAATCCATAAAGTCAGAAGCCGTTCAATAGGTACATTTGTCGAATTTAATGTTTCTTGTACAAAAACATCGAACCCTTTTACATTTTAACAGTACCTAGTTAGTGGCATGGTGTTAAGAAGATCAATTTTTAGTATTATTTTGGAATGCTGTTTTGATATTGGTACATCATGCATGTCGTGTCATCTCATGCTGCAGGGTTTATTCACTATTGTCAGTTGTTCTGTAGTTGTGTTTGAATTTTGCACTATAATGATTTTGCAAAATTCTTAAATGTGTTGTTGTGGGTTGTGATGTATTAAAGATATTGAATCGCAATGAAAAATGGTAAACAATTGCCAAAATGTTGACTTTTTCCTACACAATTCGAATGGGTTTCAAAATTAAAACATTCTAGTCTGGAATTGTTCTTTGTTTGTAGTCTAATGTCTTATTATAAGAATCGTAAGATGTAATAATGGCTACGTAATAATAATTAACGCATTAAGTATAGCATTCCTGAAAACATGATTTTCTTCTTGATGTTGATAACCTGCTGAAATATTTTGTATGATTTTGTAAAATTCATGTACTTCACAACACGCTGGTTGATCGGACGAGGAGTTTGGTTGTGTGTGTATGTCATAAGCAGTGTAGTGTATTCTGATTCTGTGTTAGGTACAAAATCTCATGTGGAAACTCGTCCAAACTGTGTTGTGCTAGATTCAAAAGCATATGTGGTATGTGTTCTGTTGAAGAATATGAGGCTGCTTTGTTTATTTACTTACTGCTTTAATTTATGATTTGGAGTGTGGACAACAGCGAAGGTGTATTATAACATAACATTAAAACATGTGCTTATCCTTTCTCGTAGAGTGTAGTATTTGTTAATTTTATAAAATGATAACGGTGCATTGGTGTTCATGAAATGAAAAAGTCCACGGCAATTTTGCTGTAAAATGGACCTGTCTGACTCGGATTCAGAAAGTAGCACCTCCCTCTCTGATTCAGAAGACTATTCTTCATTTGACAGGTATGATGAGCCATTAACCCAACCTTATTATTAAGTACTAAATACGGTTGCTTCTTGATCAAGCACCTGACCTGACTGTGAGCAAGTAAAGAAAGCTCAACCTCTATGTTTTTATTGTTTTTCAGGAGCCTTGAGGTAACCAGGTCCCCTTCTCAAGATGACCTTCTTCCATTGTTGGAATGCCCTGTGTGTTTCGAATTACCTCTTCCACCCATCAGAACCTGTGTTCAAGGACATATAATTTGTGCAGACTGTTGTTGCAGACTGGATAGATGTCCCCTTTGCCAACAGAGGATTGACATTGGCCGTAATTTCTTTGCCGAAGACTTTCTAAATAAGAGTGTTATAACGTGCAAATTCAAAGTGGACGGATGTCCGGCTGAGTTACCTGGAGCGAAGATGAAGGCTCACATGCAACTGTGCGAGTTCAGGTAGTATGATACTTGATTTTGTAGCATTTTCGATGTGTTTGTGTATTATGTTAATACTGTTTTGAACATAATTTAAAATTTATTGATTCTTTTGCAGGCCTTTAAAATGCAGAGGGTGCAGTGCCAGAGTTGCCTTTTCCGAATTTGAAGACCATATGTTTTCTCAGCACGGAATTGGCAGGTGGGACCTGAATGATCAAGGTGTCCGCATTGTAATGTCACAAAAACAACGCAGCAAGATTCGTCGCGGTAAGTTTTTCTATAAATATTTACTGATTTAATGTTCTACGTTGATTGCTATATCTTGACTAAAATCGTTCATTAATTTTGAGTATGATTTTTCTATTTCTGTTTGCAGACAACGGTCCAGTCTCAATGAAGGTTCTTTGCACAAGTCTATTTGTTACTGCAATGGTTACAATATTTGTAGACTTTTGGTATGACACAAACGTAATGGATACTTCAATATTTTTCTTCTAAACTACAAACATGCTGCAACAAAATACTGAAAACGCCTGCCAGTCACCAGATACGAAGGAAATTTTCCCTATCTGTAAGATTTTAGTTTAGAAACCCTTCGGGAAACGCGTAATAAGTCTGATTTTTTATTGGTTGATTTGTATGTATGAAATATACATGTGATATATGCGGTATAATTTTGTATTTATTAGTGTATAGTATCGATATTTATAATCGTTAATATAAATCGCTTGATGCGTTCGATGATGTTACATCCTAAATAATTAGGTAAATCGCTTTGTATCCGTTTGATTAGCAAAATATATACGAAACTGTGCAATTAATTACCCTACGAGTAAGTGACCTCGTATGTTCTTGAGGTACTAGTTACTGGAACTGTGTTTGGCACTGAAATCAATCTAGCTTCATTTTTGCAATGCAAGTAGGTTTGATCTTACATGATAAGATTAATTTATTAGTTTTTAACACAGCGACTATTCATCATCTGAATAAGCATACTTACGATCGAATCGAAGTTTTTCGTCTTTTACTTTTCACAACAAAAAATATAACTGATACCATCGCAAATCCCAATAAATCTAATAATTCGTCACACCCTCTTACGAAACAGCTACCCCTTCATATTTATCGATATTAGATAACAGTTCATAACACCACGACACCATCTCAGTTAATGCCAGCCATTTCGTAAAAATTAAAATATTTATAAAATATGGCAAGTAAGAGGTTAACCAGAAACCAGACCGTTTAAGTATTTCCATCAAGGAAAATTATGACAAACCATCAAAATGAAAAGACGGGCCCCTGATAACCCAGACCACGAGGGATTACAACAAGCAGTTCCATTGAAATCAATTAAAAACTAAATATAAATCTTTGTCTGTTTACACTTACGCATGCACATGAATAACAGCATATAATAGTTAATGGTATCGCCTCTTCTGCTCGATATCGCTGTTGAGTTGTAAACAGAACCTCTGAAATTCCTTGTAGAATCCCATTCAGTGATTCTTTAATTGAAGGGAAAGTGATCATACGAGTCCTGCAATCTTCCTCATGCACACTCGCTTCTTTAATCTTTTAATCTTTACCACTGGAATATATACATGAATGTCAATAACTTAGCAGACAGACGTGAAGCAAACATCATCCTTATCGTACATTACCTTCAAGATCAATACATGCATGCATTCGGAAGTATACGATTTAAATCTGTATGAAATACATAACAGTTATAAATATACGAGTAAAACATTGCAACTCGACGCTGATACTATTTAAGAGATTCTGTGCAAAGATGCTTTTATGTCCGAACAGAAGTCGTGATTGACTTCAATTAGCTTAACAGCTTCTTGAAAGGAAACAAACTTTTTAAAATGTTGTTCCACATTTTTCTACTCATTTTCGTAAACGCGTATATTTTCCCAAACACTAACTGCTTACAAGAGCCCAAACCCTTTTCCCCAAACCCATCAAGATTCATACGAAGATTCTGGGAAGGAGTTTATGGTGAAGGTTATGTGGTCAAGTTAAACTCTGGCAATTTCACACAGCATCTACAAAATCATGAAGAAACGTTTGTGATGTTCTATGCGAATTGTGAGTATATCTAAAACTAACAAGTTGTAAGAGTAAGAGTTTGAAATAATTTAAAAAACCATTTGGTGATGATCAAGTACGTTTTCAAGTTCGTTCGTTACGCTTACTTCAAATCTGATTTAGGGTGCCCTTCAAGTCATTTGGTTAAGGATGAGTTTGGAGATGTGGCCGAAGAAATTGCGTACACGGAAGGCTTCAACAAGATCTCCTTCGGTGCCCTTGACTGCAACGCATCATCCTCTAATCTCAATGTGGGTAACGTGAAACTTAAACGAACTTCTCTATATAGATCAACTATGGCCATAATTTTTGTGTTTTCATATTGTAGCTTTGCAAACATTATAACATAGCGACATATCCGAGGTTTCTATTTTTCACGAATGGAAGCTTGAACCGGATATACGCACCGAGCTGTGCTCGTACGAAGGATTACTTTTATCACTGGATTGTGAACAAAGGGAATCGACTCTATTGTTCTTCAGCAGCAGCATCTCCACAAAATCTTGGACAAAGATCGCATGTTCAAAATATTATTTTGTTGGGAGCAACAATTCTTGGTTTCGATTGGCTCTACTACCTCACGTGGAAGCTCAACTGAAGTTTCTCAAAAAACATGTACACAAGCACACAAGTCATTTGCAGTTTGAGTAATTAAGAGATGCTTTTTGTATTTACACATATAACGTTCTCAGATAACTGAATAAAGTGAACCAAAATGACCTATGCGACAACTTTTTGACAAAAGATATGATCCTATCATGATTTCGTGTTGGTGGCAAAGTGGCAAGTGACGTACTTCGATATATGCGTTGCGTATATGTCTGGCACAAATTCAGAGTTTATTGCATGACATGAATCCATTCAGTTTTACATAATTTTTGGTCAGAGTAATTCCTTGATTCTTGCATGGCGATGTTTAAGTATATGCATGTGGACTAAGGTTGTATTGTGGTTCTCCGCAAATTAGTCTCGTCGCGTTTTTTGTCTTTGTTTAGCTCAAAATTGAGACTAATTAAGTATGATAGGGTGTACGTATGAAACAGAAGACTCAACAACGACAAAAATAAAAGGGCTTTCGAAGGCAAACGCGCGTCCTTGATCATTTAACGATGAATCTGTTATTACATTTTTGTAGGGGGAAATATTGATTGGGATTGAACAGTATAACAAGTGTATTTTTTGTGCAGAATTATAAAAAAACAGGAGACGAAATAAATAAATTGCTACTTGTTATGGAACAATTTATTTTGGAAGATGATCACCAACAGGTTGATATCCATTTTCGTCAGCCTTGTAACGGAGAGTGAAGACCTAGAAAAAGAATAAAAGGTGTAAGTAGGCATAAATGGATTGTACAAATTTTGCAATTTGCAAACAGATAAATCAGCGTTCGTGCGAGAGATCAGGTTTCTCAGCAAAAGCATGTGTCCCTTCTGTCTTTTGTAAGTGAAGGCTCGTGTGTAGAATGCTGTGATTTTGATAAATGCCAATTATCGTATGAGTTGCGAAAAAGTAATCTTGTCTCGACTCACTTGGCCTTCAGGGGAGGTCCATGAGATGACACCTTCTTGGGTTTGAGCTTGAACATCTCCAATTTGTTTCAGGGCACCAGACTCCTCTCGGTTGGTTCCGTCGGAGAGGGCGTATCTAATGAATCAAAATCGGATTTCATAAAGTTTTGTTTCAATGCGGAGTTTATGTTAATGGCGAAAGATTTATTACGTGAATTTGTAGTTTCCATCTCCGAGGTTGTCGTTTTCCAAGTTCACAATTTGAATGTCTTGCTGGGGACGGCCGTACACAGCCACAAGGCAGAGAGCCAAAACAATAGCCTTGAATTTTAGAATAAAAAACAATTTCAAACAATACTTTTTTATAGCAAATTCAAATATTTCACAGGAAACAACTAGAGCACCAAATCAATCCTTCTACAATCCACTTACAACTTTCATGATGACGATTTTAAGAAAACTGAAAACTTTTCCAGAAATGGATTTTCCACAAAATTAACACGAGTGAGCTTCTCTGCAATCAAAAGTCTCTAATGAAGATGATCCCTCGTGGTCCTTCTTTTATATTGTGTCATGCAGAAGAAATACCTGAACATCATAAGTTCGAGAGTGATTTTTTTTGCTGTTTTGCAAATACAAGAAAAAAGGACTGACGATAATATATATTTTTTATACGTAAGGGCTTATGCACAGTGAAAGGGTTGAAGTTGACCCTGTTTAATTTGGTCAAAAAGGCTTATTATCTCCATCATTGTCATATATGACGCATTTTTATTCAGTTATTATTATCAACATCGAATTCCTCATCTTCATCACTTCTCCAAAAGCGCCTTGGCTTTAAAGTATAGACTTGACTACTTAGATTGTCAGTTCTCACAGTGGAGAGGTGGAGAGAGCATCATGCAGCAAAAAAGTTTTAGTGGTGGTTTGTGGTTTGATTATTATAACTTTCCGTGAGACGATGAAGCATATTTTACTTAAAAGTATATATATTCATCTCGTATAACTCAGCCAGTTACATATATTATTCCACGTCTATATCCCGTATTGTCATATATATCCACACATCCTCTTCTTTTGAACCTTTCATTTTCATCTCATCATCACATCCTTTCAGTCTTCACATTTTACCATGATGTACGTTTTAAAAGTCTCTGATGTTTGGGTGCGTTGTTGAGAGTGCATAATATGCATCCTTTCATGCAACCGATGTGTGAAGTGAAGCTATTTTTATACGTACGCTGGTACAACACACCAAATATACACATTTTTCGTTCTTGGAAAAGATGGTCACAAAAATCTCTGGCAACTTGGCTTCATGTGTCGTTCTAAGCCAATTCGTGCGTGTTCTATTATAGAGAATTAAACGAGCCCATCATGAGGAGATGAAGAGAAGGAGAAATGAATAGGAATTGTGTGCATGCTTTTAACAGATATTTATTAATTTGATTCTCAAGAAGTAAAATGGCACTTTTCATATTATTACCTATTAGCCTTTTTTATTAAAGAGGAGAAGTCTGAGGGACTGAAGTGATGGCAGAATAAAGGCAAAAAGCACGCCTATCATATCTTGTTGCATGATACCTTCTCCATTTTGCTGTCTGCTCTCTGAGCTCTTGTCCATTTTTCATTTTCATAACGTCGACATCACCGTCACCGCTGTGGGATGGCTACTCCGTTCGAAATATTACGAATAATATGAAAAGTATGAGTAATAAATTGAGACTTGTGTAAGACTCAGTGGAGAACAGAACAAGCATATAATATTCCCTTTCCCATATTTTACTCCTCTCACAATCATGCTACTTTTCTCTTAAACATTGTCTCGTTATGATTATGATTATAAATAGTAAAAGTAATAATATGATGATCAAAATAGGCAAAGAATTAAAATGAGTGCATTCATTCAATTCAAAGAAATGTGCATACACATGCCAAAAATATGCGAACTATTATAGTACGAGTAGTTGTTATTGCTCATTCACTCGAGCTGCTCTTCTCTCCACACATAAAAATGCTTTAAACATCCATAAATAATATTATCGTCTTATCAAATACTTAATCAGCTCACAATCAGTTATATCATGTTTATCTTCATCAGTGAGCATCATCGCCATCATCTTCACGGTGCACTATTGTTGTGGAATATGTGCAACAATAATGCAGAAGAGAGTTGATCTTCTTCTTGGCAGCTGGACATGACACGACACGACTCGAAACTACATAAAATAAAAAGTGCACCCATGATCAACTTCTGTTGAAGGTGGATTGTATTCTTCGTATGACATTTTTTCTGCATTATCATATGCCTATCACTTTTGTCTCAATTAAATTATGCAATTCTCCCTTTTGTTCGACTTTACTTTATTACTGATGTTGTACACATTAAACCGTCTGTGTCTACACTAAACATATTGGATACTTAAGTGGAAAATATAATATGTATGTGGAATAATGAGGTGGATTGCATTGCACTTTTTTTATAGTTGCTCTGAAAAGATGACTTACTAATGTGTGGTTGTAGTAGAGGACATCTCGATGAAGAAATGAAATGAAGTGGAATATTATTATTATGGACTTTCATTTGCATTGTGATACGATAATTGAACAGAACGAGCTTTCATATGTCTCCTGTGATGCATCGCATTTTTAAGCGAATTTGTGGATTTTTATGTGCTAATTTGATTAAAATTAAGAATAAGAATACCATCTTGGTTCTCACAAAGTGTCTGCATTCTTAGAGATGAAGGAGAACCACCCTCGCTCCCTCATTATTAATTCAAGATGCTCCTGTTTTTTTCTGAAGGAGGTTGTGAGAAGATGTACGTGGCGAGACGACACCAAGATCACGTGCGTGCCTCTGCCTCCCACATGAAGACGACAAAGTGCTTTGGTTATATTTTTTATGTCAAATGTGTGCATCATGCAATAATGCGCAATACAATACAATTAGTGAAATTTTTAAAGTAAATATATGAAAATAGAGTGAAGATGGCAAAAAAGTAACTTTTTTATGTAGATACACGTGAGCACGACTTCGACTCAGGATCGCAGGATTTGGAATCAGGTACCTTTCGCCTTTCATGCTTCAATGTTTTGTATTGTCACTCCGACTAATGACCGAGTGTGAATGGTTCGGATGTACCTGATGCCCTTTCTCACAGCATTGTTATCAGCAGATCGTTTTAAGTAGATGTGTGGTGGTATTCACACGAGGAGATGCACAAGGAAGTCGAGTTTTTGCTAGTGTCCATACTGCGCAATCTTAATGATTTACCATCAACAATAGAAATTTCACTAATCAAAAATAGGTATTATTCTTATTTGAAAGGGATCGCTGATGAATATGCACAGTAAGAAAGGATTGTTTTTGGAGGAGAATAAAACTCTCTAAATTTATTAATGACTCAATCCTCTTCTTTTAAAAGTGCACAGATATGCATACATCTTTAATAAGGCGATGCCACGGAGGAGTGGGCATATGCTTGACGGTGAGCTTGAGCGTGATCTGCGGGCATCGGAACAGGTCTCGGCAAGTGTTCTCCTTGTGGCTGGAATCCTGCTTCTCCTGCAGACCAAGTCAGGGAAATGTGCTGGCCTTCCGGTGACTGGTGGTAAGAGTGACCATTCATGACAATTGTGGAGTCGCTTTCGACCATTCTTCCGTATTCGTCCAAGTACGAACTAGGACGGCTTCCTCGGACTGTGTGAACGTTGAAGGAGCTGCTAATTCCGTTTCCGGTAGTGAATCTATTATAAGATTTGCGAAACTATTGTTGGAACTGTGCCATTTGCAATACTTAATTAAAAGGCTAGTAAACTGTTAAATGTTTAGGAATTTACGATGTAGTATCTGATTGAGTGCCCTTGATGGTTCTAGTGAACGATGTGATGGGAATTGAATGAATTGATTCACCGGAAGATGAGGCATCATAATTCGAGCTGCCTGACGAGACGTAATAATTAGAAATGCTGGACGGTGGCGAGTTGTAGTCCCCTCCAGGAGGTCCATACATTGCTGTGGCTCCAGCAGCCAGCAAAATCAGGACTGCAAACTGTAGAGTTTAACGGAATTAAATATAATTAAGGCCCGAAATATGTTTGTTTTTATTTATATGAATTGGAATTTTGGGGTTTACTTACTGAATTCATGGCCTTTAAGCTGAGATGAACAATTTTAAATACAATTTTTGTACTACCTTCTTCTCTGGAAGACGGACTAGATTTGACACAGGAGTAAGGGAGTGACTACAAAGAGATTGGTATTTATACCAGCAGCTAGAGATACTACTGGATCCCTGAGGGCTGAGGCTTTCAAGAATGTTTACCTGATACTATTTTCGTTTTCATTATATCAAATCGGCAGACTGGAGTACCCAAAAAACTGGCTTCCTCCAAATACCAAATTGAAACGGATGCAATCCATCGTGTGACCTTGAGAAGTGAAAGGATACTTCAAACGTGTGTGTATAACATAAACTAGTCAAATCTAGGAAGAGGAATTATCAGCAAGCTTCATCATTACTACGGTATGGGTGTCTGGTCTGCATAACATGTAAATACATATGGGGAACAATCCATACAAGAAATAAGAATTACAAAGTTTTAAATAAACATGAATGAGATATAATTAACCCGTTCAATACGTCCAGACATTGTACCTGAGTTGTTATATAAAAAGGTCTAGCAATTCTAAAATTCCGGAATTCCCAACGAGCATGGGGAGGAAAGCACTTGCTTGTGAAACATCTTTCATGGTCACTCTCATCTTTTTGGTCAAGGAAGGATTCATGGATTAACGAACAATACGCGCCCTCACGCATGGATGGAACAATACCTGTTGTGTTGAGGAATGCTAGAAGCTATAGAATGCAGGACCAACGTTTATTCAAGTTCATGAAATGCTGAAGAAACTGGAAGGATTCGGATCGAGTCAAGGCAAGTGCGAAGCAAGTATCTTTATCGTCCTGCCGTTCTTAATTTAACATTATTGCATATTCGTCATTCCGTTTTCCCTTGTAGAAGCTTTAAACGGAGAGCTTTGTCATGCTCGCCCACAAGTGGGTGAAATTACAGGGAGAAACGCGTATACAAATGCGCTTAAATGGAGACTGCAAAGGGGAAACAACTGGCGAAGCACTAAGCACCTTGGAATTTTGTCAATAGAGTATGGAGAATATGTTTTAAGCCATGCAGTATGGGACTTGGCCATCATCTGTAAATTTTTACATTTCTCCCTATAATATAAACCATCTTTAGATGTGATATTGATTCGCATGTCATGGACATAAAGAAGATCTCTGAATCTGAATCAGTCAATGATTCTCATTGGCAGTCCACCAGTTGACATTTAAACCACTGGAAACGTCTAAAAATGGGATTGGGATTCTCGAATAGCTATTTATGCATACCATTGATGCTGAATTAAAGGGATAAATTCTCACCTTCACCTTGTAACATCTTTATTTCTTAGATTAACTCTTAAAAGAACAGTATGCAATGCAGTATGCAGTTATAAAATCACCCGCACCATCAAAATAACGTATTGCGATGGAGCTTATTGCAACCTTGAGGACGCCAATGAATGGCAGCGAAAACAAAACTACATACGAAACAAACACATTTTTGTAATCATCCGCAGCCCAACTGAAAAAACACTATAGAAGGTATTATGTATTCGTATATTGTATAATTATGTACATAATGACTAATTGCTGGAATAAATTTCAAAACACTTTGAGAGAATTCATATGATTTCACAAAATGCTCTCCGCTGTCACGAACTCATCTAGGTTCCTGGGATTGTCTTTGATTTGTCGAGTGTGACAAAGTAACTTGAGGCGAACCAGCAGCAACTCGTTGATCTTGTACAGTTACCGGATACTCGTAAAAGTTTTGGTACTCCACCACAGGTTGCTGACCTTGTTGAGTAACCTGTGGGACGGCAACATTACTGAGAAACAGTTCGTTGCTCACTGAATTCGCCGTTGACGCTGATGGAATTAATTGCTTTTGTGCTGCGAGAAGTGCACTGAAGTCCATGCTCTGATAGTCCGGCAAGGGACCAACAGGTTGTCCATTGGCATCCACTGGATAAGGAATATAAACCGGCTGGATTATAGTTCTCACCTGAGGATTCCCAGATTGCACAGCGTCGTGCAGTGTGGTGACATGCTGCTGACTCGGAATAATCAGTCTTGGAGCTGTGGATGCCAACAAAGCAGGAGATGTTGATGTCGACGTTGTTGGGAGTACTTGAACTGGTTCAGGAGACAAAACGGTGGCCACCGTTGGAGTGGAAGCTGTGAGAGGAGCAAGGGCTAGTGGTGGTGGAGGAAAATCCGAAGCAGCTGGAACTGGGGGTAATAATAATCCCTGAGGATTTGTTGTGAGAGAAATGTCTGCAGAGTTAAAATTTGATGAAGGGGCGGCTCCTCCAGTTTCGAGGTAGTTCTGCTGTGGGGCTTCCACGATTGTGGTGGTCGTTGTTGCGTATGTGGTACGTGGTGCATTATCGGGGAAATGGTTGACAAACTCGACACTTGTCACTTCCGGAGATGTTCTTAGAGGAGCTGGCTTCTGTCCAGGTTTCCTCAGGTTGTCCACCACATTAAAGGCGTCGGTTAGGGCTTGCGTCACATCCGTGTCAGTCACTGTATGATGGTAAATCACTGGAGCTCGCACAACTTCAAATGGCTGCTTAAATCCATTATCTCGCCCTCTGCTGCCTTCATTACTGTCGAGAGAAATAGCGTTTTGACTGCTAAAGAAGTTTTCAATTTTGGGTGGAGCTTGTCGGGGCGGAGGAGGTGGAGGTGGGGCAGGAGAGCTACCACCAAAAACGGAAAAATCCGATGAAACATAATTCTCGACATTCTTTGGACGAAATCGAAGGGGCCGAAGTCTTGGCGCTTGTGGCAAATGTATTGACTCGCCCAGTACAACTGATCTTGGAGGAGGTCCTGGAAGGAAACCAGCTTCCCCTTTGACTTTAACGACAACGGAGGCGGACACCACAAGGAAAACAAATACAGCGAGTCCCTTCATCTCTGGAGGACGTTTACTCAATGAAGATTCCAAACTTCCTTCCGGAACACTTGCACAACCTCCTTGTCGGATCTGATGGAAACTTTTTCCTGGAAGCCAAAATAGATTTCAAAATAATCTTGCCAAAATGTGTTATCGACTGAAAAAATATAATATTTACCCTACTAAAAATACTTCTCAAGAGGCAATGTTTGCAGCTCCGTGACAAAATCGGAATTGAAAAAGGACGAAGTGCACGCGATGACCAAGGCGAAAAGGGCAAAAGTGTGCCGTTGCCTAATTAAAGTTACACATGAGGATGATGATGTCATGTGCACACCTAATCAACCTGTGCTTCTTTTTTGATACAGCATTTTTCGAACAGGAGAAGGAGCCATTAATCGACATATTTTCGCGTGGTCACTTTTGCCCATCGTCGTGATTCCTGCCGTTACAATTGGGATACTCTATTACTTATGATAAAATGATAATTCATTGTTCAGGAAGTATGTATGTTGTGTATAGTGTAAGAAGCGCGCACACACCAAACATTTTTCGCTGTCGGGCAAAACCAGTCAACGACTAGTACAAATTTTTTTCGAAAAAAAAGATCGATGAAGTTGAAGTCGCCAACCATAAGCCTCTGAAATATGCAGTGCACAATTCATCTGACATACAATGAATTATAGGTTTACGTGCCGCGCGAGGATTATGGTCATATACAAAACTTGTTACATATTTTTATGACCATAATGCTTATCTGAACTAAATGTTATATTCTTTGCGGATGATCTACATTTTTGATTGTCTCTCTCCCTCTCCTCAGAGTCCTCAGCTCTCAGCTCAGGTGTGTTCCCTTCATTAATGCGCCTTTTCGATTTCTAAAATGATGGGATCGAGCATGTAAGCGAGGTGATGTAATAGTAATTTACTACAAACTATGACATGACATGAAATGCATGTTTGCAAAGTGAAGTGCAATATTGTGCATCGCACACCAGACAAGAGGACAGGTTGGGTGTAGCATAGGTACACGGCGGAAATTCCTGTTTCAGAGAGCTGAAGAATGAATTGAAGTTTGAATCGCAAAATCCACTCGCAGTATCCCCTTTTCTTTATTCACAGAGGTAAAAAAGTCATTATTTGTAGCTCAAACAGTGAGCACATTATCGTAAAATATATTTGGGGAAATGGATCAGCAGACAACAGGACATGACATGGCGAGATTTTTTTCTTCTCGTTGATGAGTTACATGTTACATATTTATTAAAACGAGAGTGGACATGAACAATTGGTGGAAGAGCAAATATGTATATATGCTGCCCTAATAAATTCATTTTAGATTCGAATTGTAAATAAAGCTTTACGTGCAATTTGTAGAGGATGTATGTTTCTTCATAATTGATGAAAGGATGAAATTTTTTGAGAATTGTGTAATTTATGAATGGAAGACGTGTGGGCAATCGTTGATTGAAATTGAAAAGATGAAGCACTTTTTTGGCCAATTTTAAAAAAGCGTAGGAAAGATCTATTGTGTGCAATTTTTATACACGAAATTTTTTATATAAGGATACGAAATAATAACGATTGGCACGCAAAATTAAAATATGTTTTGGTATTTCACATTGCACTTTATATATCTTGGGCTTGGCTAATTTTATTGACCACTCCTGCATCATAAACTGACTGACATACCGACAGCTTCGGCTTGGTAGGAATAAATTCTTGGAATTCTAACAAGACGATTTTACGACGAGTACAACGGCACACCCGGGCGGGCAGGAAGCTGCTACTTAAGGAGTTCAAGAAAAGACTCGACAAGTTCTTCTTCCATCGGTATTTTGCTGAATTCTTGTGATATACAACGTGTACCCAATTACGCATCGTAATAATGAAGTTGCAATTTACAAATATGCTGTGCCATTGTTAATAGCTATATAATTGTTATGCACAATCAATTATTTTACTCTTACAAGTGTATATAGTGTATACCGAACTTGCATTTGTGTAGTTGGATGATGCCTTGGAGCGAATGAAAATTATGTCACAATTTCAAAATGGGTTCACTTATATTCAGTTCACACTTGATCTGCCAATTAAAAACAAGTATACACGACTAGTCCATTCATTAAATCATGTGATCAATCCAATGAATATTCATGTACGTTTCCCGTGAACGTGTAAATTTTATGAGGGGGCCAATTAGCCAAGTTGATAAATGCTGTGTGGATGAAAAATGGGCTAATTGGCTTGATGGAATTTAAAATACTATAATATTCTTATCGTCAATGTAGAAATCCCGAATCGCCCAACCCCCGACAAAATCAAACCATTTATATTTATGTTATATGTGGCTTTATACATGTTTGGCTTTGGGGGACTAGCTTGAATTTTTCGAAGTACGAAGAACTCCGGATAAAATTATGTCTTCATTTTAAGCCAATTTATCTGCTGCTCATTTTATGCTCAAGAATTTAACAAGATGAGTACGAGAACATCTGGAAATTTTGAATTATGAAACTTTAGTTTCAAGTTAAAAAGTAAATACTTATGTTCATTTCAGAAGACCGATTAGGTTATGAGTAGCTGTGTGCAACGATCTAATATGTAAGAAGACGCCTTCTTTCGGAAATTTCTTAACTTCTGGGTACGACTGGAAGGGAAATCGGACATGATTTCATGGTGAACTTGTTCATAGTTACACAATACTGCACGAGTATATGAGAACTGTATGTAGTTTCCATTCGATGCTGTGTCCATCAACTACCTAAATCTCCTAATATCTCCATAATATGTCATATGTGTGATGCATGATGCCAAAGGGATTGCGATCACAAATGAGGTTAATAGTTGCAGTTTGGTTTTGCTCAACTTTCCTGTACTTCACATGGTAGATTTCATCTTGTATCCAGTCAGACACAAATAAGTCTAATCCTGTTGAATGACCTAAAGAAATTTTCCCCGTAATAGCCTCATTAACAAAGGAGGACAAAATTAATTTTAGAAAATGCCTGCCTGGAATATTACGTAACAAACCTGGACTAATGTCATTCTTTATTTCACAATATTTGGACATCCCCAAATTCCCCAATTTATGTGCGACACTCTTGAGAGGTTAAAATTAGTGCATAGATTTTATCCAAGCAATACACTCAACTTCACCTTAGTCATCCGTCATCGCCGTTCAATTTGCAATTGTAGATTTCCTTTTGTACAGCGATATTTGACGGTTTAAATTTCCCTTGATAACTGGATATTGGGATTCCAGTGCGAACGGAAGACAAGTAACAAATTCCCGTTGATTTCTACTTCTTGCACGACTAGGTTAACGTTAAATTTTAATCGAAATGGCAACAGTACCGGAGCAGGATACCAATGCAATCCCGAGGCATTGCGAAATCAATTTTAATTGTTGCGGACTCGGTTTTGAACTTGAACCCCAAAACGTGATAGAGGGATGTCCAGAATCACATTCAGAATTCAGTCAACTGAACGAAGACAAGCTTGGAGATAGCGTTGACCAAACAACGTCCTCTAGCGTGATTATGCAGGGAAATGAAAGTGACTCCCAAGTGCGCCGTAACTGGGTTGATTGCAAGTCTACTAATCGATACGATCTCCTATTCCATTCTCTCCTCTTGGAATCGACTATCCATCAATTGGATAAAAGATGTAACAAAAGAAAATTGAACATGATAACATTCTCTCAAGATTTATATTTTCCATCAAGAAATCAACAAGAAATTGTGCGCAACCCGTGTCCGGTCCATTTTGAGGGTTGCCTCCTCCTCCCAATGCCTCCTGGAACGTATCCCAAAGAACTTTACGAACCTCGTCATCAATCCAAAGTCAGGGACATGGAGATTTTCTTGGAAAATTGGATTCTCTCAAAGAGAATTTGTCCTGAAGTCAATCCCGTCTTCCTCAGACTGGCAGAACATCCGATAAAACAAAGCCTGTTCCTTGCACCTTCTCTCCTCTTATTCCAACCGCTTAACAAAAAGTTTAAGACTTTCCTCAAGTTTACAGCGTGCTGGTGGATTATGGACGACTACATTATGAAGTCAATGTCTGCAAATCAAACTCCTTTTTTGCCAAAAGGCTTTTTCATAGATTTGAAGAGGATTGTGACCAACATCCTCACTGGACTTTACCGGCACGTGGATGCAGTGCCGTATTTTGATATTCCTTTATTTCATCATTGCCTTTCTGCCCTGTTCGAAGTGTACTTGGAAGCGAAGGAAAGTAACGGCCCAAATTTGTACGAGAAGTTCCACAAATTTCTCCTTCAAGAAATGATTGAGTGGATAGACTGCTACAAGTTGTGTATTCACAACTTTGGCAATGAACTTCTCGGCTCGTCATGTCTGACGTATGCTTCCTGCCGAAGGTACAGTGGAACCGGGTGCATCCTGGAAATGATACAATTACTTGATGGAGCCTTTGTACCGGATACATTTCGTCACCTGAATTTATTCAAGATTTTCTACGATTCGGGAATATTAGTTTATAACTTGGCCATGGACATTCTCCTCCTGCAAAAGGACACTATTCGAGGGGGTGCGAGAAACGTGAGAAATGTAGTACTTCGCACAATGTACTCGTCTTGTTCTCCAAATGAGGAAAGTAACATGGACCAAAGGCTCCATTCCGCTCTCAAAACTGTTCAAGACGTTTTGAACAATGCTGTGCTCGACTTCCAGTGTTTGTCCAAATTTTTGCTCGACGATCATCCAACAAATGAAGGACTGCAGAAGTTTGTGAATAATTTCCAATGTTTTGTAGAAGGCGGACTGAGAGCTGGGGTAGAAGACCAAAAATTATTAGAGAATTTCCGTTTTCAGACGAAAGAAATGTTTATTCAAAGAAAATAGATTGTCCAAAACGGTTATAGTTTAGTTATAGTCCCCTTGGTCCAAAATATATCTCTGAGGAGGCTTTATAAGCCTCAAACTTCATGCCTGTATGAATATATCTTGAAGGTGGGATGGACATTAATATATTCATAAATAAAGTAAAAATTAAGCTTTGGTGTGCCACATACCAAATTGTTTCCAGTAGCTCATGAAATAATCCATCATGTACAGGAAAAGTCAGTTGAACCCTAGTATTACATTAGAACAGTTTCCACAAGAAAAAAGCAAACAACCAGATGGCTAAAAGGGGAAAAACCTACTACAATTAATCATTATCATCAACAATTTCTTGCAGAATTAAAATTAAACAATAAATGAGTTAGCTTACATATTACTACTATAAAAATTGTTTGTTCCATGTTCCATCTCGTATTCTCCTTTCATAATTTGAAGATATGGTTGCTTAAATTACTATTACTCATATCATCATTCAGTAGCGTTTTCAGAGCATGAGCTAACAGAATTTTCACATTGTCAGCATTTTAAAATAATTGAAAATATATATCCTTACCAGTGCGGACCTGTTAATCATAACCGTCCTTTGGCAAATACGATTAGTCGCATTTTATACTTGCAATTGAAAAAGGATGTTTCGAACTCTTGAAGCTGACTGAAACTCATCTTTTATGTTTTTGTGGGCGATGGGTACCTATTGTACCTGTACTCTTGTTTCGACTATTTACATTGTCACTTAATGTACGTCATACTGGAATGAGTTAATTGCACCTTACTCCATTCGATTCTGAAAATTGTAAACCTGACATGCATTTATCTATGCTACATTTTGGATGGGACGAAGATGCAATAAACCTCAACAACCCAATTCTTGACCAGATAAGATTTAATCACATCATCACACGATTTATTTTCATAAATACAAGTTTTGATACAAATTGATTCCGTGTTCTCAGACACCATGTTTTTTGCAAAATAAAAAATGTTTCCTTAAAATGCGAATACAAAAGACAGGTAAAAATGGGAAGACATAAAAGCTCGGAGAGAAAAGCTCAAGCTCATACAACATTTCACATATACCGAACGGAAGGAGAAGTCAAGCAATGAATTCCTCTCAAGTCACAAGCAAACAGAAAGGTAAATGCCACAAAATAATTACGACAACACAGCATTTGTACAAAAAGAGTCACAGTGTTATTGCACTTTCACCGAAAAATCGGCACGATTTTTACAAAAGTACTCATAGACACACATACCACACGTTTCATTTTATCTAAACAAAGTCAGTCTGGCATTTACCGAATTCAAAGCAAAAACATATAGGAACTTTAAGAGAGAGATATAGTAAAGAGAGTTTTGGTTGAGTTTCTCATTAAATCTTTTGGACAGGAGATAGTAATCAAGATAGGGGAAAGAAGAAAGAAAAAGAATTATACTCAATTATTACACTTTTGTCAGGTACAGAAGAGGGCAACAAATAAAAAATAAATATTTTCTAAGGAGGGATTTTGCGTGGGAAAAATACTGATAAGGTTTCTAAAATCAGATAGAAAACATCGTTTAAAAAATTAATTTGAAAAAATAGATCTAATTTATATATTAGAAGGGCTTAGTGGTAATAAGCGGGTCCTGCGGAATGTATTGCGTGCACGGCGGGGGCAGCATAGGACGCTGGTCCACGGACGCCAATTGGAGCGGCATGGACAGCATGGACAGCCTAAAAATAATTTTCAAAAATGATTATCGAAAATAGTACTTTTTTGTCAGTGATTGACTAAGAGTTCCAACTTACGGGTGCAACATGCGAGACGGGATGTGCGAAAGCTGGTGCATGTGCGAAAGCGGGGGCCACTCGGACAGGGGCAGCCACAGCTACGGGTGCCTTTGCTACAGCGACGGTTGGTCTTTGACGGTCGACGACGGCATTGAATCCGTTGACGGGGTCAGAAGTGTAGGTGACGGTACGGATGGCACCATCGGGCTCCACAAGGGAGTACTGTCCTTGGACGACACCTCCGTCGCGGGACTCATGGTGGGAATGCTGGTCTCCGGTGAGAGAATCAGCGACAGAGTATCCGAATTGGTATTGTGGATGAGGGTCAAAGGGTTCAGCGGCGACAGCCTTGACTGCAACTGGGGCAGCATGTACAGCTTGAACAGCCTATTAATAGAACGAGTGAAAGGTTTAGAGAACATTTCGCATTCTTGTATGAAAAGTATTTAGGTGTAATCTTACTGGAGCATATCGGATTGGCTGAGGTGCAATAGCGTGATGAACAGGCGTGGCATGGATGGCTTGAACAGCCTAATAATTGAAAATAAAAGTTTTGGAGAACCTTTCGCATTTTTGTAGAAGTATTTACGCGTATGCAAGCTTACAGGGGCATATCGAATTGGCTGGGCAGCAGCAGCTACGGCGTGGACGGCTGGAGCATACTAAAAATTATTCCAGAGAAACACTATTAGAATCCAAGCACTCATAAACCACCAAGAGCAAACAAAATCCGAGATCGTCGGAAACTTTATCCGAAATGCTTTCACAATTTTGACGGCACATTCACACGAGGAAAACTTACACGTGGAGCATAAGCCTGTGCGGCATACGCTGGTGCGGCATACGCTGGAGCGGCATATTGGGCATACGCTGGGGCAGCAGCGTACCCACCGGCATATGCGACTGGAGCTCCTGCTCTGGCCACAGCCACCAAAGATAACACAGCAACGAAACGAAGCATGATGTTTTCACACTTTTTCACTTTTGAATATGGCACAAAGGAATTATAAAATGAACTATATTTCTCTCTCAGCTTATCACACTGTCGTCGTCAACTCGCCTTTTCTCGACTGATGATCGGTGAGTGGTAGACCTCGTCGTATTTATACGAAAGAGTCCAAAAAGAAGTCCCCACCTTCCAAAGAAAAATATCTCCAAGCAAAGTCAATTAGGGATAGGAATATACTACATGCAAATGTATAGGCGAATTACACTACAAGAATCCCTCTCCCAAAGTTTTTTGTTCCATCTTAAAAAGGTGCAAGTAACCCACGACATGTTAACTTTGAAGTAATTGGTCCTCTCCTCGTCTCAACGTACGATTCCAAAGGCGACATTGTATAACCCAATGTAATACATGCATTTTACATCGAACATCCACACCTCCTCCATGAGGATCTCTCTCTCTCTCTCTCCTCATCCTGATGATGATTTTTATGGGTGATCATTAGAAAATGAATGTGAAGTAACGCGCGCGAGTATCATGTACCTTAATCTTGGGCAAAAGGTTATATATTCACAAAAGTCTGTGTCATGTGTGCATTGTAAACGCGACTCATTCATTTTGCTTCATCAACGAACCAAAAGTGTAAGGGGGACTCCCTTTTTCTTTTTCGCCGTTTTTATGAGATGACAAAAGCGACAACACAAGGATCAGTATCAAAGCTTATATACACGCACATAACTAATATGGATCAACGAGAGACCATATAGCGTCTGCTTATTGCTCTACATTATGATATAGATCATCGCGCCAGAGACGCACAAGAGAAAAAAGAGATCATCATGCGACTTGGAATTGGAATTAACTTTTTTTGGCTGCCGTTGCAATACATTTTTGAGCTGAGGCACGCCGACAAAATATATACAAGAAGCTCCTCTGATCTTCAATTTCGTACGTTTACTTTTGTTTTTATGCCTGTTGGCTCTATAGGCATGTCCTGTTTGATATTTTTGCTAATGTGTGTTGAATAAGAATTACACGCATAATATACATTCATATACAAGCGGTGTGCCTACGCGTGTGTGTGTGTTTGTCCGAGTTGGAAGAAAAATTGAAAGCAAAAGAGCAAGGCAAAATGGGCTGAACTGTTGAGAAGATTTGAGACAAAACGGTAGCATCACACACAACTGAACAATATGCTGATGACGGTGATCTTCACTCTTCATCATCATCATCATCATCATCAATGAGGAGGCAACAGTCTGAAAAAATATATAAGTCAATGCTACAATTAAATAACTGTGTGTGGAGGGAAGATAAACGGTGATTATCTCAGACTATTGTACGCAATTTCCAAATTATATATATCCATATGTATATATATACTTAATGTATGCGTGCATAAATAATTCGAGCGAGAAGAAAAACGTCCGACTCTTTTTTGCAAGAATTTATTATGCATCATGCAATTGCAAATGCAGCTGTGACCTAAAGTGCATTTGAATGTTGGCAGTTGCTCTCTAATATTTTATGAAGTTTGTTAAGAGCTTGGAGGAATATGCTTCGTTTTTTTGACAAGGTGAAGTATATGAAGGGAGTTATATGGATGGAAACGAGCAGAACGTATGCAATTGACATTTTTTATTATAGTCAATCGAGAAAAAAAATATATGATGATTATTATCCCAATTTAAATAGATTTTTCAGTTAGCCCTCAAATGATATAAATTAAGACATTTCATTAAATTAGGGGTGTATAAATATGGGAATAAGGGAACTGCTATAACTGTTGACTCTGACGTTGGTCGTGGTTTGTCATTGTGTTTTATTAGCTCTTGTGTACCTTGTCAGTTTTGCTAATTAACGTGTCCACGTCCACGTAATATTTTTCAGGATCCAGAAGTTGACAAAGAGGATAATTGTATATTTTTAGGGAAATTTTTATGGACAACTAATTGTACACTTTGTAAGTTTGTATGCAAATCAAAATTGCACGTGTGCATAGAAAAATTTTGCAGGGGCATTGGGTAGAGATGAAGAATATATATTTTTACAGGATTGAAATATATAAAAGGTACTCCTTCATTAAAAATCATTCTTTGTTTGCTCTTTCATGCTTTAATGAGTGTGTCGTCGCACTGGCTTGGAGGAGTTTTTGAGACAGATATACATATTAAAAAGTAAACAATGTGTCATTAGTTGAGAATGGAAAAAAATTAGGCATATTGCCTTGAGAAAAAAAGAATAGTAGAAAGAGAGCTCTCTTTTTCTCTTCCTTTTGTTGATGACACCTTGATCGGTAAAAATAAAAAGTAGATGTAGAGAGAGGAGGAGGAGGGCGCTTTTATTGTCATTGGTCATAAGTACGCAGGTGGCAAATGCTTATATGAACTCATGTCACATAGTCACTAGTAACATGGTATCATGTCTCAAAAGTCATCAAATAATCTCAAAAAATATAAGACGAGGGACGAACAAACAATGAACAATATAAGAATTTAACCAGGACCGACCTGAATCTGAAAGAAGACCTTAATAAGCGAATAATATGTGGATTAAAGGGAGTAAAAATTTGCTTAATATTTTCCATTAAAATTTTGTTTGCTTAAAAAACCAAACAAAATTCCATTACATTTTCTAGTGCGTAAAAAACCATTTAGAGGACATTGTATGGGTTTGCCGATTTCATACCTCCCTTTTTTCATTGGGAGCAGAAACGTCCGCTAAATCTCATGTCCGTCACATATTTATAATCAAATTAAAGTAAAGATTTTGTTACGTAGGTATATACTTTTGATACGTGTGGAACGAACGTAGCTTTTTTAAAGGATCTCGATAAAGAGTAAACTTGATTAATTTCGATTTCATTGAGAGATCAACGCGAGTCATGACATAATATACCGTCTAATATGAGGAGAGGAGGAAGGACGTTACTTGGGTTTGGTCAAACACGCAATTTGCAAAAAACTTTTACTAATTTTTACAGCACATTTATCCCTGATGATGATAATCCTTTGATCTGTTGTCGTGTGTCGGTCGTGTTAAGGTAAATCCTTTATTTTAATGTCTTCAAACATCAAGTTCAGACACGCACATGTAACACATGCAGTTTTTTGCATCGTCGTCAGTCTACATGATTATTTATAACCATTTTTGTGCGGTGTGTAGCTTTTTGATTGGGATGTAAATTTAAAATTTTTATGTTTTATGAAACTCGTTTGTCACGAGTTCATGGCCATATTACACATATATGACCATTTTGCATTGTTTATGGGTTTTAGTGATAAAGTGCAAAAAGTTTTCATACACACAATTCATATATAGGATTTAATGTGTGATTTCCATTATTGGATTACAATTACACGTTACAAAAATTCTCTATCATAAAAATCCATAAACTTAAGGTCCTACCATTTATAGCGTAAAAAGAGTAAATAAACCTCTAAAACTTTGTGGAGAATGGATGAAAAATGGGATTTTAATAAGGAAGAAACAAATTGTATGATTTTTCTTGACGTGTCAAATTGGAGAAAAAGTGAAGGAATTTTTTTACACTTTGCCAGAAGGTACATTCAACATTATTTTATAGTTAAGCATATGTCCCGTGGACATTTCCACGTCGTAAATCACACGCTCTGACATTGTCAACGTCGTGGGTAGTGGCTTTGACCTTGCCATTCAAAATATCAACATCCACAGACCCAATATAAGCAATCAAGTCTACAAGATTTTATTTTTAATCTCGAATCCAAATCTCACATCATAAAATGAACTTACATTTTTGGAATATATTTAAACTGCATTATTTTTGCATATGTTTGAAAGAATTATAAACGAAACTAGCAACGAGATTGACGAAAATGAAATCATGTCACAAAATGGACAATTTGAGACCAGTTGTCGGCTGAGAACGAGTGGACAACTTGTTATTACAAAAGAAAGAAAGAATGTAGGCATATGCATTTTGATGAGGAGGTCGGCCAAAGCTGAGAACCACGCTGAAAATTACAGAGTTGAAAAATGCACATATAATCTAAAAACAAAATGTTTGCAGGTGATGTCATTTGCCTACACTGAACAAGTGTGGGCATGCATATGCATGTGGGTATACTAGTAAATGCTCTAATTAAAAATTGAAAATCACTGAATGAAATGGAAAACAATAAAAAGTGCAAGTTTAAACAGAGCAAGAGCAACTGAGCATAATAACCATCTAAAATTTCCAACTAACTCTCTTACTCAATTCACAACCACCACACCACCAACACTATAACTCCGCTCCACAGTTGTAAATTGTAATTGTAATTATTAAAAATGTTGATTGCCCATGCCCAGTACTCATCCAGCCCATTTTCATTCAGGTATTGCCCAACAACAATATATTTTTAATCGACTTGTCATCCCCTAAAAAGTGGAAGAAAAAAATCCTGTCAGTTCAGTGAACGATCAATGACCATTTGATATCACACACAGGCACAGGATATTTTAAAGGTTAACAATCACAGCGGGAGGAGAAAAATGTCAACAATAAAAAACATATTTGTGTGGAAGCATATTTTTTTTTGTTACTTTCGTATATGTACTCTCATGCTGGTATCCATCCAAACTCCTTGTGCGAATAATCTAAAAAGGGATTGACCACTGAAACATCTTTCTTAATTTCCTTTCTTAAGAATAAAAATTTTGCAATTTTTCCACTTTGAAAATTTGCAATATGCAATGTCCAATGACGGCAATCGACCACAGCCCATTCAGTAGTTCAACTAGATCAGTGCACCCAAGCATATTTCCCCTCAAAAGAGTAATCTGAGATGGCGATCTCAAATTCTTACTCACGTCACCAACATTTCAGCACCATCATGACAGCACACATATTTATCAGATGAGATATTTTGTCTGATGATTGAAATGTGTGAAATGATCGCTTTTCCAATTTGACCTGATCTCTAGTGACAAATGAGATTTGCTCACGATATTACATATATTCTTACGGCATCAATTGGTGGGTGCAATTTCGGGAGCTTTACATTTTCCAAATGAGCATCTTGATCGCCTGTTCTTTTCTGATTGATAAAAGAAAAGTCTAATTTCATATTTTGATATTTGATACGTGACAAAAAAATTCATCTGTATACTATCTATAATATTGCAATAAAATCCATGCTCTCGCAACGACACTTGCCAGATTCATCTCATTGTCTTTTCGTCTGTCCAAATCCAAGCCGCTCCCTTTCTTCTTCTAAAATTTCTTCTTCACAGAGGTATTGTATGGATGGATGATGACCGTTATCGTTTTTCAATATCGTTTATATAACCCCATATGGCTATTTAATTTGGGTAATGATCACCGCAAATGAATCTTTGGAATCGATCTCAAATAAAGTCGCTTTTTGAGCGCAGTGTCGAATGTCTTGAGCCATTCTTCTTCTTCGAGTTTGAATAGCTTTCTTTCTTGTGCAACGCACACATGTTTTTTTTCTGCGTCTTCCCCTCCTTCTCGTAATTCAAGTGGTCTTACATAAAAGGATCGTATTTTTTAAATTTGTAGTTCAAGTTTTTTTTTGTTTTGCTTGCTCACACTTCTTGAATTAGAACAGATGTATGAAAAGGGAGAGAGAATGGAGGGACTATGGCTAAATATTTTTTATTGGTGTATTTTATTGCAGATCAGTCACCCTGTTTCATTGCGTAGTTTTGTGGACTTGTAACTTGTAATTAATGCATTTGATTTTTGATTGTATTGATCGATAAATATCGGTGAGGTGGCTCGTCGGTCGTGTTAGGCGATAGTTGTCTCTCTTGTCGCTTTTGATTCATATTTTTATTGTTTGCCAGATGAGTTCGATTTGTTCTGTAATTTCTTTTGAAGGTGAGAGAGAGAGAAATGTGTGTGTGTGATGATTTAATTAATACCTTGCACAACATTTACTAATTTGTAATTTTGGGAGCCACACCACATACCACTATGACGAGCCAAAACCAGTGGCTGTGAGAAATGAAATGGAAAATGAGCATGAATATTTATGCTGAAGTACATTCATTTTACGAACATGCGATGTTGTGTGACAAAAAAAATGTTTGCTCTCGGCAGAATTGGTATCGCGATCTGAATCAGACCACTATACGAGATCAGGACCATAAAAAGCAATGTTTAAGACAATGTTTCTTGTGCTTTTCAAGTTGATGAAATGCTTCAGTTTTGGATGACATCATGTGTGGAAATGTGTGATATGATGTCACTACAAAAACCCGTTCTTCGGTGACAGTCATTTTAGTGTGAATTTCCCGATTTGTCTAGTTTCAGCAACTTCGTATTTTCGGTAACAATTGTAATTGTAACACAGGATTTAGTGCATGCTTATTCAAATGCTATGTCGAAGAACCGTCGGAAAATAATGGTTCATTTGAAAGTCATGATGTCACATCAATTTCACTACCAGTCGCAATAAAAAGTGGCAAAGTGCATAAAATTGTGAATTATACCTACATGGAAATTTACAAGGAAAATTATTGACAAACTGTTACAAAATATCCCAGACGTTTATTGCCCTCCCTTGTCGGCTCCGCGATCAAGTGCAAAAAGGAAAACGTCTCGTCACAATATCCTAATTGCAGATTTGCGTAACGTAAAACAAAATGATCAAGATCATTGCATGAACTATTCCTAAAGACAAGTGGTACATATTGTAAGCACATATATTCCACTTTCAAATGGGCGGCATTGCAATGGTATCACATTTTACTGCAATCAGTAGGAAATATCCTCTTCAATTATAAAATTACTCTTGGTTCAGCAGAAACAAAAGATCGAATTCAGATATGGTAAACACTGAGAATTAGATTTCGTATTCACATCCATTTCTCCGGAAATGGATCCGTCCGTAAGTAATCTCAGTTTCACAAAAGTAACAAGGATTTTATATTTTATACACATTTATTAGCGAAGTTCCTTGAAAGTCCATTCAATTCATAAGTAAACTGGGGACTACCTACGAACTACGAAAACTTTAATAACTTCAGCGCCAACTCTTGTTTCGTTTTTAGTATCTCGGGTTCAGGACATGAATTAGGTTATAGCTTCATAAGGTAGCTAGTTTGAAATTTTGAAATGGTCGTCTTTACCTCATCTGTTCGTCAGTTATACACCTGTTCTGTGGCTAAGGTACAACGAATAAATTGAATTATATACACATCCAGGAATTTTGGCTAAGGCTTTGAAGATTCGATGAATAGAATGCAAAAATTCAAAAGCTGGTAAAACATGGAAATTGAATAAAGCAATAATTACATGACGGGGTTCTGAAATACAAGCCGAGCTTCAAGTAAAAATCGTTATTAGCGGACTAAGGCAAGTTGCAAGTAGTGTGGAATTGTCACCTTAAATTAAGTAGTTACTAGTTTGTAGCATCAATTTATGAAGCAAATTATTTGCTGATTTATTCTCCCTGCAAATTAACGCGAAACTAAACGATACAGCCTACGTTCTTGGCAAAATTCGCACAAGGAAAAACGTTTGATCTCGTTTATATTAAATTGATATACGAATGGAGGAACAACCTGTAATTACCTGTGGTAGTTGATTGCTAACGTTCATTTTGAGCCTGTTAAAATTGCAGGGTGAAGTTTGCACGTATGTGTTAATTCTTGCAAATCGCTATATACTGTCTACGATTTCGTATATATATGCCTACATGTAGGAAGATGTATGTCATGATTCATGGGGATAATGATGATTTTTTCTCAAGTGATATTATATCCTTGAGTTTGCGTTACTCGTAGGCATACAAATTTTTCTCGTCTTATACTAATTACTTAAGGACTTCCTAACCAGTAGTCATTTCACGAGATGGATTGTTTGACATTTGACACGAATTTATTGAATTTACTTAAATCGAAAGAAGATATATATCTCTCTCATCAATCAAGTACTTTTTTGTACTTTATCATCCTTGTTTATTTATAATAAATCAGTTGAAACATGACAATGTCCGGAAGCGATGAATTATTGATACGAACCAACAAAAGCACAAAAATTGGACACTCTGTAAATGAGAAGCTTACTCTACTTTTCTTCAGAATTGACAAATTTTTAAAAGGATTACAATATTTTTCCTATTGAGACCAAAAGATGTTCAGAACGTATTCCACAATCGCCTCGGTCACTTTTTCCTAATCTGACTTTGATTCCGTTCCTAATAGCTTCTTACTGCTGATAACACTGTTTGCGACTTTTGACTGTACCACCTGCTAGCATAATGCAATTAAATGCACCACTAATTACTTTTGAACTAGTTATCTTTCAAGGTTACATACTTCCAACTCCATTTTACAAATATGTTCAACAGCAGTTACGATGTACGAACAACCCATCAAAGTCACCATGCCGTGCGCCATGCACATGACCCGTTCAAGTTTACCCTTTTTAAAAATTGGAAAAAACGCACCCCTGCCACATCAAATAAAACGCTAAACGTGTAATCTACAAAGTGCAACGGTTGAACGTATGCACCCTTCAACTTCTTATCTTTCTGTCTTCTATACGTACCCTTCAAGCAAAAATAAAATCGACCCATTTAATTACAATTTTTTTATCGTCCAACAACGTCCAACGGCACACTGCTAATAGCTAATTGAACGATGGCCGATTGGCCCCTCTCTCTCACACACCGTTACCGGTGAGAGCTCCTTTATATTACCTTATATGCATAATAATATTTATGCACTTAAAAAATTGTTGCCACAAATCACATATTATTTTGTGAGCAGACCAGATCACAATATTTTCTCATAAATATATAGCCTCAACCATAAACCTGCACCCGTCAAATTTTTCTCGCCAACCAATATTTCAAATCCATATTTCAGTTAGTAATTAATCTGAAAGACAGATAACTGAAGTTGGAAAAAATCAGATCAATTTTCTTTTCTGTTTGAGCAGTCAGATCAAGTTCATTATAATTACGCGTATGTAGGCCTTTTGTCTGCTACTATGTACAAGCTGAAGTGTATACCTACGTATATTATTCTCAAGTTATTAAACAATGAAAAAAAATGTTAAGCAGAAATTTCTTTATTTGCTTTGACACTGATTTGTCGTTTCAAACCTTCCCTTCATCGTATCCTTTTTAGTGATGCCTTTTTGTAGGTGACGACAATCCACTAATTCTCAACGGGTTCAACACTTCATTCATTTTTTTTCTATTGTGGCGAAGGTAATACAAGGGTAATCATCGCATGAGTCACTACAATGTTGTAGCAATAAAAATATGTTATTTACTATATCCTTGCCTATTGCAATATCCTCAGCATATATATTTTTAGGGTTGCTCTTGAAAAGAAATATTGTAGCAGTAACTGTAACATGAACACCTCGCCTTAAAATCATCACTTCATTATATTGCGAGAGGGTAATCTTGTAGCAAAGGGAGAAAAACAAAAAAAAATTCTTGAATGTGAAATGTGAAGCTAATCTCCTTTACCGCAAGAAGTAGAGAAGGAGAATATTTAAGCGCATCTGATGTCATATACGCCAAGTCAAGGTGAGGTTCATACACAAAGCATAACATTTTTGCTTGAGCAATCCGCTAATTGCGTCCATCATTAAAAGGCATTAACAATTGTCGAACAAAACGTAAAAGCTGGGAAATTATCTTTATGCCAATGATCACAGCGAGGAGGGGAAGATAGAGACAAGTTGTGGGCATATAATATTGTATTTGTCTAACTCTATAATTATCAGGCCTGAAAAACTATAAAATTCTCAATGTTATCTCTCGTCGAGACTATGTAGCAAAAGTGACAACAACGAATATAAATGTGTATATCATATATATCGACATGTTTTTGGGGGTGGACACATTTTCAACTACTTCAGTAATATCTGCATCGAAAATTGCTGGCAAACAAGAATTCAAAAGTTGAAGTGCATCGCACAATAATATTGCGTAGTAGTTGTGTTTTGAAGAGGCATAATATTTCAAGATCAGAAAACAAGATCATGTCACACAATTATATTATGTGGGCAGACAGCGTTCACACACACACAACATTCAAAACTACATAATTTACTGTATATTTTTTATTATTGCTAATTACCAATATTCGATTGTGTTTCACAAAGCAGATCAAGTTCACCCATACTCCATAAACCACACACAAACTAAAGTAGCATTTCTTCTGCAGTTGCAATTTGCAATACATTTCACATTCTGTTCAGATCTCTCCGAGAGATACTTTATATTATTACATAATATATTATGACTGACCAGAAAAAAAAATACATGCCTGCAGTATAGTCTGCTGAGTTGAATATGAAATAGTGTGCACGTACACTATTCAATATAATTAATTACTGACTGCATGAGCCGATTTAATAATCATAGTGATTGCACTATGATCCAGATCAACGTTATGGACGTATGACCGGTGACCAGACCAGACCACAAACCTGCCTTTTTGACAAGAGGGTTTAAAAGAAGAAAATAATTGTTCTCAAATATAATTAGGATCGATGTGCGTAATTTTTTCCCCTTTTGCCAGTGACATTGCATCGCATCCTACATCTTGTGGTGGATGTGCATTCTTTGCCTAATAGCTGTCTAGCCTTTATCCTCAGTAATTGCTGATTTGTCATATAATATATTCTTATGTAATGATATGTTCAACGTTTGAAAGAGAGAGGGGGACGGCAATTGTTCCTCCTTTTAACTGTGATACCTATTTTTTCAATCCTGTGGACCTGCCCATCTTAATGCAATCAGCAACAGCAACTTCTTTTCGTTTTCAATCGTTACTTTAGCTCAGATAAACAAATTCAAATAATTCTTATGGCTGAGTTGGTTGTTATTTGTAATGTGTGCACATGAACATCATAATTAACTGGCGTTTTTCTTTATAATCCCTTTTTGTTTGGGTTGAGCCTCAAATGTCTCCTCTGACTAGATGTCTTTTGTCCCTTTTCTTATTTCATTTTTAATTAAGCCATGGTCTCTTCTCTCTGTCATGTATGCTCTTGTTCTTATTTCAAAAAATATGAGTTGAATAGATTTAGATGAGTGAGATGTCATTGCGCTGAGATTCGAAAGAAGGATCACTTTCGTGGACATCATATTTTTCAGTTTACTGTCACTGTCTCACAAATCCTCAGCAATTTTCGTGCCTGTTAACTTGTTAAATACAATCCATTGAATATAAAATTTCATTTATTGCTCTGATTCAATTTAAATAAAATGATTTAAAAATTAAATCATCATGTCATGTTTTTATATGAACAATAATGTTTCGTGCGTGATGGATGCGCTATTCTGATTTTCCTTAAGGCACTTGCAAGTGCAGGCAAACATCTAGGTCGGAACTGACCCGCCCAGTTGATTTAATACATTAAAGTTGTAACTTATTTTTCCAACATATAGTTTATAAGATTTTCACTTCTCTTGCTTCAGTTGTTTTGTTGGAAAAAAAACAAAGTAGTGCATGGATATGAGTCGTCAATGGTGGACGAAACAAATTTTAATAAGATTATTATAAGGAGTAGGCAGGCATACAAAGATTTAGCAGGTAATAATCAACGACATTGACATTCTTTTGGCATAAAATTTTAATTACTTGATGAATAATGTAATATGATTTGGTGCTGATCTCTAATCAATACTTCCCCAATAGATTCTTCAATAGATTCCCCTTTCGTTAATTTGCGTAATGAAATTAGAGATGCCATGCATTGAATAATTTATAGTAAATAATATACCATTGGCATACAAATTTTTTGTTGAAGTTGAAAAGTCCGATGGTGGTGGAACCCTAATGTGAATCATGTGTAATATTTGATGATACGTGCAATAGTATTCAGTATAGAATATCTATGTGTACTACTTATATGGTAATTCAAACTTACGATCAGATACAGGAGCCTTTAATTGTAACACTCCCGAGGTCTCTTAAAATATGAAAATACATAAAAGTGTATTTATACCTACTACAATATTAATAATGACAACGACGTTAGCTAGAAATATTATACGTTCGTATGCATTTTATAAAGTAGGTCTGCATTTCCCGTTCTCCAGGTACATAGATACCAGTCTCATTTTCAGTATTGTATTTGGTTTTTAAGGTATATTTTTTAAGCCAATATCTGTTAGAAAGTTTAAGAAGAAAACTAGAAAATCCATGAAAATATTCGTTCGCGATATATTTTAATGCTATGTGGCCTAAACCAAATCCTATGAAGATCAGATTTGAACATATTATTTTTATTCAGTATCAAGTTAAATGTTACCAAAAGAAAAGAAAAACACCACACATATATTATGTTCCACTTCGCATTTTGTCTCGTCCACAGACAACTTAAGTAATAAAATGTAATAGAAGAAATGTCGTAGCAATTATGATATACCGTTTAAGGTCAAACGCTCCATTTTAAGGGTGATCTCGCACAAGGCATTATTTACGTCGTGCATGATGTTTGATTTGGACCCATACAATCAGACAGATCCACGCATTTTCACACAAAATGGCTTCATCAACCGCATACTGCTAAATACAAACAAAAAGTTATGAAAGCGGATGCAGGACTGGTAGTCATCAATGCACAAAAAAGTGTTTTAGGTAGTTTGTTCATCACCTACAGGTAAGTACTATAATGTGTACAGTGCACTTACTTTGCCCGTGGACAAAATGTAGACCAAAAGATGACTGCAAATTATACGTTTTCATGTGAAAATTGCATGTTTTCGCGTTCCCTTTCCTTGTGACATTTTGCAATATACCAACTCCCAGTAATTTTCTTGGAGTTTGCTCAGAATGAAGGTTTTCTGCTGGGTGTACACAGTGAAATCAGCAGTCACCAGAAGTTCTAAAAGTCATGCATGTATCTTTTAGTTCTCCATAAATGGTGACCAGTTTGTTTGCAAGAACTTCGTAGATTCGTATCACCTTATTCCTACTGGAAAATTATGCACATCTGATGTCTAGCTTAACAGATGCAGTAGCGCACAAATCTAGGTGTGAGAATATTGATGAAATGTTGCAAATGTTGGAAAATTTGACATACGCCCTAACTAAAATTAGTTATACATAATGCAACAGCTCCTCAAATCTTGTAATATCAATTTGAAACAAATCAAAGGGATTCGTGTATTTCCTCCTTTTCTTTGTCTAAAATAAGCATATTTTTGCCAGCTGCAGTGTATATTCCAATTCTTGATCAAATTAGACAAAATGAATGATATTACGATTTGTTGTGGCACATGTCATTCTCGCACCCTCAAAATAATGTAAATGTGTGGATGAGAAAAAAATTCTACAACGAAAATCGACAGGTGTTTTTGTCTGGAAAAAATACTACTTCTCACGTTTGTACAATTTTGTCCACAATTTTGTTTTGGGTGTTTGGGCGAAAACTGCTTTTTTTACTCCCAATGAAAATTCCAAGATTATGGTCTGTTCGATTGTGATATGCCATTTGCAATGTCGTTAGAGTAGTTTTTTATTACATTTGCACTTGATGTTCGAGATTTAAAGAAAATGCATATTTTTGGATGTGGTATTATGTTTTTCGTTATGTAATTAGGAAAATGAAATGGGACATGGGAGGGAAAAAAAACATATAAGGTTTTGTTGGTTGTTGTGTCTCGTCCCAAGTCCTAACATAGTTTCGCCTCTGGCCTAATGGCAAGAGTGCTCTAATATGACAATGGGATTTTTTGGAATGATAGATGAATGCGGAACAGGATTTCACACAGAATAATATTTTGGATCTGAACCCAGAGATAATATCATTATAATCGTCGTAAGTATGAAGCGATACGGATAGGATACGCCACGTTCAATCTTTGCAGCATAAACAATCATTGAATTGAAACCTTGTCGAAAAAGGAATTTGCCAAATTATCTATGCGCCAACAAGACGTTTTTTTCTGCACTTGAGTTGAGACTTTGAGACTCACACAGGCCCAAGAAGAAAAAGCAATAAATTTCCACGTTTTTATACGTTACCGTCTCCACATTGGCTACACTTATGTAAGTGGAATGTAGGTATCACGAAATTAAATTGAATGACTGGAAAAGAAATATCAGATAAGTTTTAAACGAAAGATAATCAGATTTGGTTATGCTCATTTTGATGTGAACCTTTTGGACTTACTGGTTTTACTTGGTCCACAAACGCGTGAACATATTATATCTTGAGCTCCTGCTGGGATAATAGGGTCGTTAAAAGTTGTCTTGTTTGCTCTAAAGAAAAGAGTCACTTCTTGGTGCACTCCATGAATCTTTTATTTTCAATTTGGGGCTACTCACGAATTCCACGCTTTTGTCGCTTCGCTTCATTACCGTCGTGAAATATTGCGATGGCTATAGTATATAGGCTAGTGTACGCCGGTTGCGCACACTTGCGCTTGAATACACAATGAGATATTGACTAATGAGCAATTAAATTCTTAATTAATATGTCAAAAAAAGATACTTGAAGGGAGATGAATTGCTGCTCTGCTCTCCTTTGTGATATGGTTTTTGTCAATGACAATGCATCTATCCAAATGCATATACAAAAACGATGTGAAACTGAACCTGTTCGTATTTCTGATTATTCTGATTCTGGGTATTTGCTCAAGATGATGGACAGGAATAATGTGGATCATGTTGAAGGTAAAGGTAATTAAGTCTTTGACTAGACGACTCAATAATAAAGTGCAGATGAATGCATATATTATGATGAAATAAATCAAAAGAGTAAATTAATCGGGATAATGTACTAAATATTTCCGTCCTTTTGTTAGTAATGAGAAGGGCGTGGTGAGCTTCAACTGAACCTGTGTTGGAGAGTTTCCTACTTTCAGTTTCAACTTTGAGATTCTTATGAATTTGCGAAAAATCTCAATACGACTTACGAGAATATCCCCAAATATATTCCATGAGTTTAGTCATTATAAGCGCGGAACAATATACTAGATTGCAAATTTCAGCAAATTACAATGACAATATTTTCTAGTTTAGTAAATGTTGAGCAGTGTGTCAATATTTGAATTAATTATCGCTTAGGCTTATTACATTTAAACAAACCAACAAATTTGTCAGACTGATTGATAATATTGCGACAGAAAAACACATCAATCCAGCACATGGTTGATAGTTCGTCACATAATTATAGAACGCAGTTGTTGGAGAAGTTATGATACAATATGGAATGTAGAAATCCTTATGTTTCAAATTGGCAATGATATATAGAGCCCACGATATGAATATGTTTGGAGAGCGTGATCGGAACAACATTCCAAAATATTGTCTGCGGTTTAGAGAAACCTTCTAGATCAATTTATTCGCAATTGCCAAATTAAATAAAACATGGCAATTACTTTCCTAGGTCATATGAAGACATCTGGAATAAGCTGGATAGAGTTTAATGCAGATGATAACAAATTTTCGGTGTGCTGGATTTTGGACTGTTCAAAAACAATATTTGAAGTGTTTCTCAGTGTGCGTCAAAGAATTATAATTGATGTTATCTATAATTAATGATAGATCGCTACAGAATGGTATTCCGGATACAGGTGAAATAATCGTTTCCAAAATTATGAAGCTAGATCATATAAATAGGGTACTCTCCCACTGAAACAATCACTCCAGCTTCAATCATCATCTACAACCAACTTCAATTCTAAAATTTCTAGCCCCAGTTTTCCAAGGAAGTTTCCAATCGTCAAGATCATGAAGACTTTCATTACCGTAGCTGTTGTAGCCGCTTTGGCCATTGTCATTGTGGAAATTTCACAGGTAAAAAACTGAGAATTGCTAGTAATTATTACATTCCGATTTCTTTCCTTACAAAAGTCAATCATATTCATTTCAGAGCAATGCCCATCGTCATCGTGAATGTGAGGCTAGCAGAAGACCAGCACTGAACACCACCGCAGTTACCTGTGACGCACGGTCCAACGGAACCCGTGAAGAACAACGAGAGCAACTTGTTAAACGGTTTAAATGCTTCAGGACATGCAGGAAATGTTATCGTGGGAATAAACTTGCTAACCCACCAAGCTGTCTTGTTGGAGGAAAATGCAGTTGCTTGGCAAGACCTCAAAACGCCACGACCACCTCTGACCCCTCTCAGACAACCGTTGCTGCTACCTCCGTTGCTCCCTCTGATGCACCTTCTTCCGCTGCTCCCTCTGATGAGCCTTCTTCTGCTGTACCATCCGATGAACCTTCTTCTGTGGCACCATCTGATGAACCTGTTACTGGAAGCGAATAGGACACTTTTCGTGACGAAGAAGAGCATAACAACCACTGGCTAATCATGATTACTATTTTATTCCACTATTGGTCTTGATTTATATTGAATTCTGATAAAAAGAAATAAATTGAAGTATTTAAATTCATTAATAATATGAGTTCATAATAGTGTACCAATAGCATTGCACCTATAAGCACCTGTGAAGTGATACTATAAGCTCAGTACACAGTATATATTCGGTGATGATAAGGATACTCACAAAACGATTGGCGTGGTTAAATAAAGGACTTGGGGGAAATCGACAACCAGTACAGTCAAAATTTTAGAATTGGACCTGATACTTGTCTATCATATATAAGGTCATATAAAAATTCGATGCACGAATATATTCAATATTCCAGAAATTCTGGGAAAGATTACCGATCCTAGGGGTGGGAATGCTGTGTTTATAAATGAGGAAATCACACTCAACAACAACTAGAAAATAAAGTGGGATTTGTCTACTCCCGAGTCCCGAGCGTGGTCGAATGACTAAACATATACCCAGTAAAAATACATTTTTAACATGCATTTTGACACTCCTGTGGATCATTTAAAGCTTTCAAGGATTCATTGTACTATATTGTTGATTTAAAAGCATTTGGGGCCCACTTGCAGTTTGGTTTGATACATCTGGTAGCTTAAACTGTGAACCAAACCACTTTTAAATTGGACCACATTTTGTATACCCGTTGCAGAATCAGAGATAAATATATATAGTAACAGATCTACTGGAAGCGTTGCGGGCGCTCAATCATCAAATTAAGCATCACAGTTCTTTAAAATAAAAAGTAAAGCCCCACATTTTAAGGGTCTGTAGTAAAATTTATAAATGATATTTGGGTACTCGAACGTCATGTGTGCATCTATGATGAGTAGGCGTAGGCTAACATGTGGATCTTATAAGATGTCTAATTAGAAATGCTAAATGCAAAATTTATACATACTTGAACTCATTACTTACTATATTTTGTATTTGTGATTTATGGATTTAATATAAAACAGATTAAATGACTCATTTTGGGGCATTAAGAGGTAAAATTGATTTTTATTTTAAAAGACAGCACAACGAATTTTCCTTCAGCATTTTCAAGTGCAAAACAGATTGTGAATTTCGAATATTTGGAAGCAATTCTGTTACGCTTATTTACAATTACAGTCGTAATGCCATAAGCTTCCGTCATAGACAAATGCTATATCAATTTATATTTATAAAACAAATAAATAGACAAATAATTAATAAAACAAACATCTGGGACGATCTAGTCATTTCCAGTTTACGACAGACCATTGGACTTTCGGAGTGTTCACTTTTGAAAACTGTGCACATTCTCATGTCCTTGAGCTTATTATCCTTCAAAAAGATATAATATTTTGCGACGTGTGCTTGTCCCGACAGTCCAGAGTGCGTCAAACATTCGTGTTAATTTATGTCTGTAATTAATGACAGACCACAGCAGAATTCTAATCCGGACACAGGTGCATTATTAATATTAATATTCGGTGTATAAATTGGCAGGGTAGATCGTATAAATAGGAAAGTTTTCCAGTGAAACAATCACTCCTGCTTCAAACTTCAGATACATCCAACTTCCATTTTTATTCGCAAGTTTACAGTCGCCAGGATCATGAAGACCTTACTCACTGTAGCAGTTGTTGCCGTGTTGGCCATCGTCATTGTGGAAATTTCCCAGGTAAAATTAGTCTCAGAATTTGCAAATAATTCCCGAAATAATTTTACTTATCAACGTTAATCATTTCATTTCAGAGCGCGGATGCCCAGCGTGGATGTGAAGCTGGCAAAAAACCAGCATTGAACACCACCGCAGTTACTTGTGACACGAAGAAAAACGGCACCATTGCAGAGCAGATTAAACACAAACAAGAAAACAACAAATGTGCCAAATCATGTAAGAATTGCTACAAAAAGGAGGACCTTGCTCCTCGAGGTGGTTGTCTTGTCGGTGGAAAATGCACGTGCTTGGCTAAACAAAAAGCAGCCACCACGACCACGGTTGCTCCAGCTGAAACCACAAACGCTGCTCCAACTGATGCACCCACTGAGGATCCAGGCAGCGAATAAGATCATGACTACTCTATCTATTTTATGTCCGTATTGGCTCTGAATTTTTGTTAAATAATTGCAATAATTAATAATTGAAGAAATAAATTGATGTATTCATAAATGAGTTCATGCCAGCTATACTTTTAATTCATGGAAGCACTGGTAAATATTGTTGGAAGCTAATCAATACTCCTGGATAACAGCAGAATACATACTTCTACTAACCATTACATGCAAATTTAAAAATGAAGTAGGTGCATTTAGTTTGGTTGATATCAATACAATAAATCAGCATCAGAACAGTTAATAGGCTCCACTAATCGTAAGTTTTTTCCGATACCATGAAAATACTCAGTAATAAGGCCAAGCCATTTAAACACATGAAGGTTTGAAGTTGTTTACAATGACGAACGGAACATTTATCTTGGTTAAAATGATAATGAATGGACCCGGAGAAAATATGCACTTAAAATGGCTATTATATGCATGCAAATATGCGCTAAAAATTCAAAATATATGCAAA